>JBBPBX010089720.1:0-14249 GCA_038048925.1 Garcialebias charrua
TTACGAGGTCCCGGACTTAAGAGCATGCATCTCATAAAAAAAAATAAAATAATAATTATTTTTTTTTTTTTTTTTTATAAATGAATACATGTACAGTACTGGACAGTCACCAAGCACTTAGCCTATCCTAACACAGTTTTTAAAGATGAAGGAATAAGTTGAATTGTCTCCCTTTCACATAAAGGGAGCAAGCTCCCTATGGAGCCTGCAGGGAGGAGGGAGACAATTCAACTGACTCCTTCATCTTTAAAAACTGTGTTAGGATAGGCTAAGTGCTTGGTGACTGTACAGTACTGTACATTTATCTATTTATATAAAAATAAAATACTGTATATACTGTATATTTTTAATAAATAGATAAATGTACAGTACTGTACAGTCACCAAGCACTTAGCCTATCCTAACACAGTTTTTAAAGATGAAGGAGTCAGTTGAATTGTCTCCCTCCTCCTGCAGGCTCCATAGGGAGCTTGCTCCCTTTATGTGAAAGGGAGACAATTCAACTTATTCCTTCATCTTTAAAAACTGTGTTAGGATAGGCTAAGTGCTTGGTGACTGTCCAGTACTGTACATGTATTCATTTATAAAAAAAAATTAAAAAATTTTACTATGTGATCCTACTTACGAATTTTTGACTTACGAGCGCCCGCTAGTGACGGAACTCGCTCGTAAATCGGGGACTACATGTATATGTAAGTGCATATATACATGTATATGTAAGTGCATATATACATGTACTGTATATGCAAATGCATTTAAACATGTAAATGCATATATGTATATATACAAGAATATGCATATATGTACATATGCATAAACATATAGATGTATATATGCATAAACATATACATGTATATATATGCATATACATATAATGTACAGATAGACATATACATGTAAATATAACATGTTCAACTGAAGTTGTGTGTGTTTGTGTGTGTGACTGTTTTGTGGTTTTTAAGGACAGTGTTTTGTCAGGACAGCAATACGCTATACAGTAATCAGACAATCAGATAACAGCTCATTACTGTCCTGACAAAACACTGTCCTTAGAAACCACAAAACAGTCACACACACAAACACACACAATTTGAGTTGAACATGTTATATTTACATGCCTATTACATGTATATATAAGTGCATATATACATGTATATGTAAGTGCATATATACATGTATATGTAAGTGCATATATACATGTACTGTATATGCAAATGCATTTAAACATGTAAATGCATATATGTATATATACAAGAATATGCATATATGTACATATGCATAAACATATACATGTATATATGCACAAACATATACATGTATATATATGCATATACATATAATGTACAGATAGACATATACATGTAAATATAACATGTTCAACTGAAGTTGTGTGTGTTTGTGTGTGTGACTGTTTTGTGGTTTTTAAGGACAGTGTTTTGTCAGGACAGTAATGAGCTGTTATCTGATTGATTGTCTGATTGTTTATAGCGTCTGACTGTCCAAACAAACAACTGTCCATAAAAACCATAGTACACTCCTATACACACATAATTGAACATTAAGGTTGATGAAACCACACGTAGCAAGTAATTCTGTTTAGGAACACAAGAACTAAAATGTACCTTGGTATTCGTGTTTAAAGGAAGTTGATCGTGCTTCTGGCTACCTGCGATCTCCTGACTCTGGACGTGTTCACATGACATCTGTAAGAGATCATTTATACTTATATTTAGAGGAAATTCTACATTTTGATGATAGCTGCTGTCACATGTAAACCAATAAAAATTACATGATTGTTTGTTTTTGGCCAAAGTATCCATCTCACATAAAGGAAAGATGGATGGACAGAGTATTTACAAAACTCCTCTCATGATAGGTGGACTAAGATGAAATTAAAATTAGCTGAATGAAAGAAAACTATAAATTTAAAAACTGTGACTAATAATATTGAAGTCATACTTAACAACCCCTGCATTATTTATATAATTGATATCTATGTCATATACATACACAAATATACATATATACATGTATATGAGCATATCATAAATGCATATTCATGTACTGTACAGTGTATATACATATATGCATATAAATGTATATATGCATATCAGAGACATATACATGTAAATATAACATGTTCTACTAAAATTGTGTGTGTTTGTGTGTGTGACTGTTTTGTGGTTTTAATGGACAGTGGTTTGTTAGGAAAGCAATACGCTATAATCAGACAATCAGATAACAGCTCATTGACAAAACACTGTCCTTAGAAACCACAAAACAAGTCACACACACAAACACACAATTTGAGTTGAACATGTTATATTTACATGCCTATTACATGTATATATAAGTGCGTATATACATGTATATGTAAGTGCATATATACATGTATATGTAAGTGCATATATACATGTACTGTATATGCAAATGCATTTAAACATGTAAATGCATATATGTATATATACAAGAATATGCATATATGTACATATGCATAAACATATAGATGTATATATGCATAAACATATACATGTATATATATGCATATACATATAATGTACAGATAGACATATACATGTAAATATAACATGTTCAACTGAAGTTGTGTGTGTTTGTGTGTGTGACCGTTTTGTGGTTTTTAAGGACAGTGTTTTGTCAGGACAGCAATACGCTATACAGTAATCAGACAATCAGATAACAGCTCATTACTGTCCTGACAAAACACTGTCCTTAGAAACCACAAAACAGTCACACACACAAACACACACAACTTGAGTTGAACATGTTATATTTACATGCCTATTACATGTATATATAAGTGCATATATACATGTATATGTAAGTGCATATATACATGTATATGTAAGTGCATATATACATGTACTGTATATGCAAATGCATTTAAACATGTAAATGCATATATGTATATATACAAGAATATGCATATATGTACATATGCATAAACATATAGATGTATATATGCATAAACATATACATGTATATATATGCATATACATATAATGTACAGATAGACATATACATGTAAATATAACATGTTCAACTGAAGTTGTGTGTGTTTGTGTGTGTGACCGTTTTGTGGTTTTTAAGGACAGTGTTTTGTCAGGACAGCAATACGCTATACAGTAATCAGACAATCAGATAACAGCTCATTACTGTCCTGACAAAACACTGTCCTTAGAAACCACAAAACAGTCACACACACAAACACACACAACTTGAGTTGAACATGTTATATTTACATGCCTATTACATGTATATATAAGTGCATATATACATGTATATGTAAGTGCATATATACATGTATATGTAAGTGCATATATACATGTACTGTATATGCAAATGCATTTAAACATGTAAATGCATATATGTATATATACAAGAATATGCATATATGTACATATGCATAAACATATAGATGTATATATGCATAAACATATACATGTATATATATGCATATACATATAATGTACAGATAGACATATACATGTAAATATAACATGTTCAACTGAAGTTGTGTGTGTTTGTGTGTGTGACTGTTTTGTGGTTTTTAAGGACAGTGTTTTGTCAGGACAGCAATACGCTATACAGTAATCAGACAATCAGATAACAGCTCATTACTGTCCTGACAAAACACTGTCCTTAGAAACCACAAAACAGTCACACACACAAACACACACAATTTTAGTTGAACATGTTATATTTACATGCCTATTACACGTATATGTAAGTGCCTATTTACATGTATATGTAAGTTCCTATATACATGTAAATGCAAATGCATATATACATGAATATGTAAGTGCATATATACATGTAAATGCAAATGCATATAAAAATGTAAATACATACAGTATATGTATATATACATGAATATGCATATATGTACATATGCATAAACATATAGATGTATATATATATATATATATATGTATATACATATGCTGTACAGATAGACATATACATGTAAATATAACATGTTCAACTGAAGTTGTGTGTGTTTGTGTGTGTGACTGTTTTGTGGTTTTTAAGGACAGTTTTTTGTCAGGACAGTAATGAGCTGTTATCTGATTGATTGTCTGATTGTTTATAGCGTCTGACTGTCCAAACAAACAACTGTCCATAAAAACCATAGTACACTCCTATACACACATAATTGAACATTAAGGTTGATGAAACCACACGTAGCAAGTAATTCTGTTTAGGAACACAAGAACTAAAATGTACCTTGGTATTCGTGTTTAAAGGAAGTTGATCGTGCTTCTGGCTACCTGCGATCTCCTGACTCTGGACGTGTTCACATGACATCTGTAAGAGATCATTCATACTTATATTTAGAGGAAATTCTACATTTTGATGATAGCTGCTGTCACATGTAAACCAATAAAAATTACATGATTGTTTGTTTTTGGCCAAAGTATCCATCTCACATAAAGGAAAGATGGATGGACAGAGTATTTACAAAACTCCTCTCATGATAGGTGGACTAAGATGAAATTAAAATTAGCTGAATGAAAGAAAACTATAAATTTAAAAACTGTGACTAATAATATTGAAGTCATACTTAACAACCCCTGCATTATTTATATAATTGATATCTATGTCATATACATACACAAATATACATATATACATGTATATGAGCATATCATAAATGCATATTCATGTACTGTACAGTGTATATACATATATGCATATAAATGTATATATGCATATCAGAGACATATACATGTAAATATAACATGTTCTACTAAAATTGTGTGTGTTTGTGTGTGTGACTGTTTTGTGGTTTTAATGGACAGTGGTTTGTTAGGAAAGCAATACGCTATAATCAGACAATCAGATAACAGCTCATTGACAAAACACTGTCCTTAGAAACCACAAAACAAGTCACACACACAAACACACAATTTGAGTTGAACATGTTATATTTACATGCCTATTACATGTATATATAAGTGCGTATATACATGTATATGTAAGTGCATATATACATGTATATGTAAGTGCATATATACATGTACTGTATATGCAAATGCATTTAAACATGTAAATGCATATATGTATATATACAAGAATATGCATATATGTACATATGCATAAACATATAGATGTATATATGCATAAACATATACATGTATATATATGCATATACATATAATGTACAGATAGACATATACATGTAAATATAACATGTTCAACTGAAGTTGTGTGTGTTTGTGTGTGTGACCGTTTTGTGGTTTTTAAGGACAGTGTTTTGTCAGGACAGCAATACGCTATACAGTAATCAGACAATCAGATAACAGCTCATTACTGTCCTGACAAAACACTGTCCTTAGAAACCACAAAACAGTCACACACACAAACACACACAACTTGAGTTGAACATGTTATATTTACATGCCTATTACATGTATATATAAGTGCATATATACATGTATATGTAAGTGCATATATACATGTATATGTAAGTGCATATATACATGTACTGTATATGCAAATGCATTTAAACATGTAAATGCATATATGTATATATACAAGAATATGCATATATGTACATATGCATAAACATATAGATGTATATATGCATAAACATATACATGTATATATATGCATATACATATAATGTACAGATAGACATATACATGTAAATATAACATGTTCAACTGAAGTTGTGTGTGTTTGTGTGTGTGACCGTTTTGTGGTTTTTAAGGACAGTGTTTTGTCAGGACAGCAATACGCTATACAGTAATCAGACAATCAGATAACAGCTCATTACTGTCCTGACAAAACACTGTCCTTAGAAACCACAAAACAGTCACACACACAAACACACACAATTTTAGTTGAACATGTTATATTTACATGCCTATTACACGTATATGTAAGTGCCTATTTACATGTATATGTAAGTTCCTATATACATGTAAATGCAAATGCATATATACATGAATATGTAAGTGCATATATACATGTAAATGCAAATGCATATAAAAATGTAAATACATACAGTATATGTATATATACATGAATATGCATATATGTACATATGCATAAACATATAGATGTATATATATATATATATATATGTATATACATATGCTGTACAGATAGACATATACATGTAAATATAACATGTTCAACTGAAGTTGTGTGTGTTTGTGTGTGTGACTGTTTTGTGGTTTTTAAGGACAGTTTTTTGTCAGGACAGTAATGAGCTGTTATCTGATTGATTGTCTGATTGTTTATAGCGTCTGACTGTCCAAACAAACAACTGTCCATAAAAACCATAGTACACTCCTATACACACATAATTGAACATTAAGGTTGATGAAACCACACGTAGCAAGTAATTCTGTTTAGGAACACAAGAACTAAAATGTACCTTGGTATTCGTGTTTAAAGGAAGTTGATCGTGCTTCTGGCTACCTGCGATCTCCTGACTCTGGACGTGTTCACATGACATCTGTAAGAGATCATTTATACTTATATTTAGAGGAAATTCTACATTTTGATGATAGCTGCTGTCACATGTAAACCAATAAAAATTACATGATTGTTTGTTTTTGGCCAAAGTATCCATCTCACATAAAGGAAAGATGGATGGACAGAGTATTTACAAAACTCCTCTCATGATAGGTGGACTAAGATGAAATTAAAATTAGCTGAATGAAAGAAAACTATAAATTTAAAAACTGTGACTAATAATATTGAAGTCATACTTAACAACCCCTGCATTATTTATATAATTGATATCTATGTCATATACATACACAAATATACATATATACATGTATATGAGCATATCATAAATGCATATTCATGTACTGTACAGTGTATATACATATATGCATATAAATGTATATATGCATATCAGAGACATATACATGTAAATATAACATGTTCTACTAAAATTGTGTGTGTTTGTGTGTGTGACTGTTTTGTGGTTTTAATGGACAGTGGTTTGTTAGGAAAGCAATACGCTATAATCAGACAATCAGATAACAGCTCATTGACAAAACACTGTCCTTAGAAACCACAAAACAAGTCACACACACAAACACACAATTTGAGTTGAACATGTTATATTTACATGCCTATTACATGTATATATAAGTGCGTATATACATGTATATGTAAGTGCATATATACATGTATATGTAAGTGCATATATACATGTACTGTATATGCAAATGCATTTAAACATGTAAATGCATATATGTATATATACAAGAATATGCATATATGTACATATGCATAAACATATAGATGTATATATGCATAAACATATACATGTATATATATGCATATACATATAATGTACAGATAGACATATACATGTAAATATAACATGTTCAACTGAAGTTGTGTGTGTTTGTGTGTGTGACCGTTTTGTGGTTTTTAAGGACAGTGTTTTGTCAGGACAGCAATACGCTATACAGTAATCAGACAATCAGATAACAGCTCATTACTGTCCTGACAAAACACTGTCCTTAGAAACCACAAAACAGTCACACACACAAACACACACAACTTGAGTTGAACATGTTATATTTACATGCCTATTACATGTATATATAAGTGCATATATACATGTATATGTAAGTGCATATATACATGTATATGTAAGTGCATATATACATGTACTGTATATGCAAATGCATTTAAACATGTAAATGCATATATGTATATATACAAGAATATGCATATATGTACATATGCATAAACATATAGATGTATATATGCATAAACATATACATGTATATATATGCATATACATATAATGTACAGATAGACATATACATGTAAATATAACATGTTCAACTGAAGTTGTGTGTGTTTGTGTGTGTGACCGTTTTGTGGTTTTTAAGGACAGTGTTTTGTCAGGACAGCAATACGCTATACAGTAATCAGACAATCAGATAACAGCTCATTACTGTCCTGACAAAACACTGTCCTTAGAAACCACAAAACAGTCACACACACAAACACACACAATTTTAGTTGAACATGTTATATTTACATGCCTATTACACGTATATGTAAGTGCCTATTTACATGTATATGTAAGTTCCTATATACATGTAAATGTAAATGCATATATACATGAATATGTAAGTGCATATATACATGTAAATGCAAATGCATATAAAAATGTAAATACATACAGTATATGTATATATACATGAATATGCATATATGTACATATGCATAAACATATAGATGTATATATATATATATATATATGTATATACATATGCTGTACAGATAGACATATACATGTAAATATAACATGTTCAACTGAAATTGTGTGTGTGTTTGTGTGTGTGACTGTTTTGTGGTTTTTAAGGACAGTTTTTTGTCAGGACAGTAACGAGCTGTAATCTGATTTATTGTCTGATTGTTTATAGCGTATGACTGTCCTAACAAACCACTGTCAATAAAAACCACAATACACTCCCATACATACACAATTGAACATTAAGGTTGATGAAACCATACATAGCAAGTAATTCTGTTTAGGAACACAAGAACTAAAATGTACCTTGGTATTCGTGTTTAAAGGAAGTTGATCCGGCTTCTGGCTACCTGCGATCTCCTGACTCTGGACGTGTTCACATGTCATCTGTAACAGATCATTTATACTTATCTTTAGAAGAAATTCTACATTTTGATGATAGCTGCTGTCCTATGCAAATAAGAAACATTACACAATTGTTTGGTTCATCATATTTATGGCTATTCTGTAAATAGTAAAAATAGAAAAATGACATTCTTTAAAGGAGTACTTTTTCAGTGTCAACTATCCTTCCTCGATGCACTTGCACATACCTTTATTTTGCTCTTACAGAATGTTTTGTTAGCAACTGAAACCTCTGTTGGAGTTGGTGCCTCAAAATCTTGCCCATCAGAAGACATTCCATGTAATGTCTGTTGAGATTTTGATCACATAGTAGGAAAGAATTAAAAATATATTGTGGTGAAACATATGTTGTAAACCTGTATGATTAAAAAACTATTTTTAATCATGATTACATTCAAAAAGTAAAATTTAAATCACCTTGCATCTCCATGGCCATTCTGAGTCGCCGTAATTATAGGTGATCTCATCTCCTTCATTGATGGGTTTAGTTGCAAACAAACATAGATGGGGCTTTTTGTTTACAACTGTGTACCTCATCTTTGCATTTGGGTTTATATGGTCATCATTTACAAGCCTTCCAAGTGACCCGTCCTCGTTTGCTGCATCAACACTACAAATGCATAATGCATATTTAAAAAAAAATAATCTTGCCAGCACTATAAATTACCTTACAATTAATAGCCTTTTATAAGTCATGTCAGACACAATGATAGGTTATTCTTACATACTCATACATACTCACCACAATATTTTTCCATCGAAGTAGAATTCAAACAAAAACACTTTCTGTGATTCATCATAAACTTGTTGCCTCCTCTCACATTCCTCCTTGGTGATCAATTCACCTCGATATTCCAAAAGAAAGTCATCTTTTGCAAAGGATTTTTTAGCAAAGATTCCACGACCTAGTTATACAAAAATAAATTATAGGAACAATTGTATTTTTTGTTAACACTAATAAAGCTCCACATACTGTACCTTTAAGTTCACTGATAAATTTGATGACAAGGCCCTCTTTGTCCTTTTGATTTTTGACATGATTGTTTGCATCTTCCTTTGGGCTCTGTCTTTTTTGCCTTTGCATGTTTCACTGTCATAAAAAAATGCAATTTATGAAAAGAATGTCAGAATTACTGCCTTCATTTTCAGGGCAAACAATGCTGAAATTTAGGTTACAGATAAGCCAATGTAGACTGGGAAACTGGGGAGTCAAGTCTCCCCACCATCACAGACATCTACACCTCCAGATGCAGGAAGAGAGCCACCTGCATCATGAAGGACCCCACTCACACAGCACA
This sequence comes from Garcialebias charrua, assembly GCA_038048925.1. NCBI lineage: Eukaryota > Metazoa > Chordata > Actinopteri > Cyprinodontiformes > Rivulidae > Garcialebias > Garcialebias charrua. The sequence goes on from JBBPBX010089720.1 coordinate 9,961, forward strand.
CACAGTCTTTGCCCCACTCCCCTCAGGACGGAGGTTAAGGAGCATGGAATGTAGAACCACTAGACAGAGGAACAGCTTCTACCCTAAGGCTGTTAGACTCATGAATAAATAAATAAGAATAATTACTGCAAAATATCACATCATGCTGATGCTGATCTGTTTTCTTGTTGCAATGTTCATTTGTGACCATCTGTTCATACAGACTCATGTTCCTGCTACTGTTTGTAATGATGTTTTTTTTATTACATTAGTGATTAGTGTATTTCTAGTTGATGTTTTTTTTTTAGTTATATATCCTAGATGTCATTACTGTTTTTCTCTTACATTTTGTTGTTGGATGTAACTGGGACCATGTGTACATAATCTCATTTCATCACATGTACCACATGCAGTGCAAACGACAATAATGTTGTGATTGCTACAGAATGTGGTCTGGCCTTTTCATGTAGAAAAATTCAGGGTCTTCCCTGAAAGAGATTACGTCATGGGATGGATAGATGTTTGATGGATGGATGGTTGATAGATGGATGTTTGATGGATGGATGGATGGATGGATAAAGCATGGACCTCAGTCAGTAAAGATTCCATCTGTCTGGGTTCAGGAAGGCAGGATGTTTGATGGATGGATGGATAGATGGATGGATAAAGCGTGAACCTCAGTCAAAGAATACATCTGTCTGGGTTCAGCAAGGCAGGATGTTTGATGGATGGATGGATGTTTGATGGATGGATGGATGGATATTTGATGGATGGATGGGTGGATGGATGGATAAAGTGTGGACCTCAGTCAGTAAAGAATCCATATGTCTGTTTTCAGGAAGGCAAGATGTTTGATAGATGGATGGATGATGTTTGATGGATGGATGCATGGATGGATGGATGGATAGATGGATGTGTGGATGTTTGATGGATGGATGGATGGATAAAGCGTGGACCTCAGTCAGTAAAGAATCCATCCGTGTGGGTTCAGCAAGGCTGGATGTTTGATGGATGGATGGATGTTTGATGGATGGATGGATGTTTGATGGATGTATGTATGTATGTATGGATAAAGTGTGGACTTCAGTCAGTAAAGAATCCATCTGTCTGGGTTAAGGAAGGCAAGAGGTTTGATGGATGGATGGATAGATGGATGGATGTTTGATGGATAGATGATGGATGGATGTTTGATGGATGGATGTTTGATAGATGGATGTATGTATGTTTGATGGATGTATGTATGGATAAAGCGTGGACCTCAGTCAGTAAAGAATCCATCTGTCTGGGGTCAGGAAGGCAGGATGTTTGATGGATGGATGGATAGATGGATGGATAAAGCGTGGACCTCAGTCAGTAAAGAATCCATATGTCTGAGTTCAGCAAGGCAGGATGTTTGATGGATGGATGGATGATGTTTGATGGATGGATGGATGTTTGATGGATGTATGTATGTATGGATAAAGCGTGGACCTCAGTCAGTAAAGAATCCATCTGTCTGGGTTCAGGAAGGCAGGATGTTTGATGGATGGATGGATGGATGTTTGATGGATGGATGGATGGATGTTTTATGGATGGATGTATGTATGGATAAAGCGTGGACCTCAGTCAGTAAACAATCCATCTGTCTGGGTTCAGGAAGGCAGGATGTTTGATGATGGATGGATGATGTTTGATGGATGGATGCATGGATGGATGGACGGATAGATGGATGGATGTGTGGATGTTTAATGGATGGATGGATAAAGCGTGGACCTCAGTCAGTAAAGAATCCATCCGTGTGGGTTCAGCAAGGCTGGATGTTTGATGGATAGATGGATGGATGTTTGATGGATGGATGGATGTTTGATGGATGGATGTATGTATGGATAAAGCATGGACCTCAGTCAGTAAAGAATCCATCTGTCTGGGTTCAGGAAGGCAGGATGTTTGATGGATGGATGGATGGATGTTTGATTGATGGATGGATGGATGTTTGATGGATGGATGTATGTATGGATAAAGCGTGGACCTCAGTCAGTAAAGAATCCATCTGTCTGGGTTCAGGAAGGCAGGATGTTTGATGATGGATGGATGATGTTTGATGGATGGATGCATGGATGGATGGATGGATGGATAGATGGATGGATGTGTGGATGTTTAATGGATGGATGGATAAAGCGTGGACCTCAGTCAGTAAAGAATCCATCCGTGTGGGTTCAGCAAGGCTGGATGTTTGATGGATGGATGGATGGATGTTTGATGGATGGATGGATGTTTGATGGATGGATGTATGTATGGATAAAGCATGGACCTCAGTCAGTAAAGAATCCATCTGTCTGGGTTCAGGAAGGCAGGATGTTTGATGATGGATGGATGATGTTTGATGGATGGATGGATGGATGGATGTTTGATGGATGGATGTGTGGATGTTTGAAGGATGGATGGATGGATGCATGGATGGATGGATAAAGCGTGGACGTCAGTCAAAGAATCCATCTGTCTGGGTTCAGCAAGGCAGGATGTTTGATGGATGGATGGATGATGTTTGATGGATGGATGGATGTTTGATGGATGGATGTTTGATGGATGGATGTTTGATGGATGGATGGATGGATGGATAAAGCGTGGACCTCAGTCAGTAAAGAATCCATCTGTCTGGGTTCAGGAAGGCAGGATGTTTGATGATAGATGGATGGATGTTTGATGGATGGATGTTTGATGGATGGATGGATGGATGTTTGATGGATGGATGGATGGATGTTTGATGGATGGATGTGTGGATGTTTGATGGATGGATGGATGGATGCATGGATGGATGGATAAAGCGTGGACGTCAGTCAAAGAATCCATCTGTCTGGGTTCAGCAAGGCAGGATGTTTGATGGATGGATGGATGTTTGATGGTTGGATGGATGGATGGATGTAAGTGCCTATTTACATGTATATGTAAGTGCCTATATACATGTATATGTAAGTGCATATATACATGAATATGTAAGTACTGTACATATATACATGAATATGTAAGTGCATATATACATGTAAATGCAAATGCATATAAAAATGTAAATGCATATATGTATATATACATGAATATGCATATATGTACATATGCATATACATGTATATACATGCATATGCTGTACAGATAGACATATACATGTAAATATAACATGTTCAACTGAAATTGTGTGTGTTTGTGTGTGGGACTGTTTTGTGGTTTTTAAGGACAGTGTTTTGTCAGGACAGCAATACGCTATACAGTAATCAGACAATCAGATAACAGCTCATTACTGTCCTGACAAAACACTGTCCTTAGAAACCACAAAACAGTCACACACACAAACACACACAATTTCAGTTGAACATGTTATATTTACATGCCTATTACACGTATATGTAAGTGCCTATTTACATGTATATGTAAGTGCCTATATACATGTAAATGCAAATGCATATATACATGAATATGTAAGTGCATATATACATGTAAATGCAAATGCATATAAAAATGTAAATACATACAGTATATGTATATATACATGAATATGCATATATGTACATATGCATAAACATATAGATGTATATATGCATAAACATATACATGTATATATATATGTATATACATATGCTGTACAGATAGACATATACATGTAAATATAACATGTTCAACTGAAATTGTGTGTGTTTGTGTGTGTGACTGTTTTGTGGTTTTTAAGGACAGTGTTTTGTCAGGACAGCAATACGCTATACAGTAATCAGACAATCAGATAACAGCTCATTACTGTCCTGACAAAACACTGTCCTTAGAAACCACAAAACAGTCACACACACAAACACACACAATTTCAGTTGAACATGTTATATTTACATGCCTATTACACGTATATGTAAGTGCCTATTTACATGTATATGTAAGTGCCTATATACATGTAAATGCAAATGCATATATACATGAATATGTAAGTGCATATATACATGTAAATGCAAATGCATATAAAAATGTAAATATATACAGTATATGTATATATACATGAATATGCATATATGTACATATGCATAAACATATAGATGTATATATGCATAAACATATACATGTATATATATATGTATATACATATGCTGTACAGATAGACATATACATGTGAATATAACATGTTCAACTGAAATTGTGTGTGGTTGTGTGTGTGACTGTTTTGTGGTTTTTAAGGACAGTGTTTTGTCAGGACAGCAATACGCTATACAGTAATCAGACAATCAGATAACAGCTCATTACTGTCCTGACAAAACACTGTCCTTATAAACCACAAAACAGTCACACACACAAACACA
>JBBPBX010089721.1:1685-14249 GCA_038048925.1 Garcialebias charrua
CACACACACACACACACACACATATACAAAATACACACATATTTTTTATTATTTTTTACTTCTTGCAGCTGTTCTCTTCTTCAGGGGTTGCCACGGTGAACAAACTTGCAAGGAAACATGACAATTGTTTTTATGCCAGATGCCCTTCAAGTTGCAATTACAGCCCACCAAGCTACCACAGCCCTTTCTGCAGAACAGAGAGCTGCCATCTAGAGAGCCAGGGTAGCCCATGGGAGGCATTGTGGGGGTTAAGGGCCTTGCTCAAGGGCAGATATATGAGGGTACTATTATTTCTAGCTTTTATATTGCTTCAAAATATAGCTTCCTCAAATGACTGAGATGCCTATTACAGATGCTGGTATAGATATTTATGATACGATTCAGTTTTAAACTAACAACAAAAAGTTGAATTTTAATTACCTTCCTTGTTTGAGGGAAAATTATACTTCAACCTTATAAAATACTATAAATGTTGCCTGAGATTTAGAATAGTGGAAGACATTGTCTACAAAATACAGTACATCAAGTTTGTCATGATTTAAGTCTGTCGGTGTTTCTGTTATATATTAAATCACTTTGTTTGACATGTTTTGTTGTGGATTTGAATAGTTTTACTTATCCCGTTATGTTCTTCTAATTAACACTAGTATATGTCTTCAGCTGCCTCTTTTTTGATCTCTTAATATACCACCTGTCTCACATTAGTAACCAGCAAACCATTTATCATTCCTTCCTGTACATATTCTTACATCTTTCCCCGGTCATTTGTCTAGGCGTAAGTAAGCTCACTATAAAAGATTGGGTTGCCACATCAAAGTCCAAGATGGCCACCCCCATATGTACTATACGCATATGTAATCTGACCACTGATTACTTGAGGAAACTGTGCTTTCTAGTTATCATAATGCATACAAATATAGTTTTCTCAAATGACTGGGATGGCCAAAGATTAATCTATGGTGGCCAAGGCAACCATTGGCCACCCTCTGGATCCTCCTGTGCACCTATTAGAAGTCGGAAGCCATATTGTTCCTTCCCAATGACACAACCTCAAACCACTGCATTGACCTGTCTGCTCTACCCCTGTCCGAAAAACAAAAAGTCACAAATCTGGGAGTGATAATGGATCCTTCCATGAAACTCAACAGTCATGTAAACATGATCGTCAAATCCTGTTTTTTCCAGCTGAGGCGTCTGTCTAAGCTGAAGCCCATATTATCAAAAAACAACCTGGAGACAGTGATTCACGCATTCATTACATCTAGGCTGGATTACTGCAATTCCCTTCTGCTTGGCGTCAGTCAAGCCACCATTGCACGATTACAACTGGTTCAGAACGCAGCTGCCCGATTTTTAACCAGCACACGCAAAAGAGAGCACATTACACCAGTCTTGGCCTCCCTTCACTGGCTACCGGTTCATCTTCGAATCCAATTCAAAATTCTCATGTATGTCTACAAATCGCTGAACAGTCTCGCCCCCGCCTATCTCTCGGATCTGATACACCCATATGTCCCTCCACGTGCTTTGAGGTCAGAGGATCAGGTACTCTTAATAGTTCCAGAAACTTGCCTTAACCCTTGTGCGATCTTAACATTCTGTTTACTCCCCTTGTCCTACGGGTCAAAAATGACCCGCACTACCAAAGACCCAAAATAAAGCAGCTTTATTGAACTAAATTTTCCAATTTTCTCCATATTTCCGGAAGCCCATCAAATTTGTATTCTCCAGGATGATTTTTTCCATGGTTGGTGTGATGAACAGGAGAAAGGTGGATGAAATGTCCTGGGCATGGGCAGCTGAATACCTTGTTGGTCCTGGAGTCATCCTTATTATGTTTGATGCTGCTGTTCTTCCCTGGTTGCTGTCAGAAGTTGTTGAGGACCATACAATTCTGCCGTTCTTTGACAAAAATGTCTCTCTCTCAGCTTGAGGGATTTCCTCTTCTTCTTCATCTGAAGATGCATCATCCTCTGGGTTGCATTCCTCCCCATCTTCCTCTTCAGATACATCTTCATCCTCTTGTTCCTCCTGAGCTCCTGAAAATATCTCATCCAGGACCTGTTGGGCAGTGAAATGTCTACTCATGTCTTCAGCATGGAACCAACAAGGGATCCTTTGATTCAGGGTACCTTTATCCTCTATACTGAATTTGTTTTTATTATTTCTTAGTTTGTTTTTTTGTTTTGCTTGGCAGCTTGTGTGATGTGAGGGGTTAGCTGCAGATCAAGAGTGCAGGTGCAGGTCAAATGCAAGTTCTAGTGTCTTTGATGTGTGTGTGTGTGTGTGTGTGTGTGTGTGTGTGTGTGTGTGTGTGTGTGTGTGTGTGTGTGTGTTAGAGAGAGTTTGTGTGTGGCCTTTGAACTTTTTTCTGGTGTTTAAATGCCTTTATAATTCACGGGTCAAAAATGACCCATAGGACGATCTTTGGACCCTAGTGGTGTACAGCCCACATGGAAACCTAGACAAAAACAAAGTATCACTTTTTGTAATGATGGGGTCACTTTAGGAAAAGTCATAAAATTTCAAGTTGGAAAAATATAGTTTAAGGTATTTTTTCTATAGCTAAACATGGTAGCGGGTCACTTTTGACCCGCAGGACAACACAAGGGTTAAGCGCAGGGGTGACAGGGCTTTCTCTGTAGCAGGCCCAAGACTCTGGAACGAGTTACTGTCTGCTGCTCATCAAACAGGCCCCCTCTCGGTTTTCAAATCCCAGTTAAAAACTCACTACTACTCCATCGCTTTCAATGCCAGCTGATTTGTATTGGATTGTTTTATTTATGATCTGCAATGTTTTTATGTTTTTCGTGTTGTACTTCATTGTCTGTGTTGCCTGTTGCGTGTTGGACTTGTTCCTGTTTAAAGTGCTTTATAAATAAAATTGTATGGTATGGTATGGTATTAGTGGATAAAACTGATCCCTCTGTGTGCCAGGATCCTTGAATCTGCACTGCCTTGAACAAAAGATAAAACAAAAATGTAAAATAAACAAAATTACTTCTGTTTTGTGTCTTCTACCAGAGACCTCAAGGGAACCTCCTACTGTTAAGGTGTGATCTTTCAATTTACATGTGTGTGTTACAAACCCCCTTCTGTTAAGGTGTGATGTGTTGTTTTGTCAATTTAAATAGAATGGGCATGTTAGGTATTTTGTGGTATTATTTCAGTTTCCAATTTCATATGTTGGTGCGTGGCTTGCATAAAACTTCTCGTTCTCACAGCTTCCATTCATTCAGAATTGAAAAAGACTTCTGGACAGAAGTCGAAATGTTTTCTGCAACAAATAAAGTCCAGTTGATCCTGTATTGAACGCCTTTTTTGATTTTATCATGTCCTGGACGACTGAGAATCTTCACCAGCATACTTCTGTCCTACCGACTTTACTATCTTGCACCAACAACATTAACACTTACTTGCATTCCTTGCTCATTGCAGTCCAGAAAAAACCCTCTTCTAAAAAAACGACATACATTCATTATTTGAATTCTTCAGTGAAGGGGGCACATGTGTACCACTAGTAAACACAAACATGAGTATAACTCAGTCAGTTTTACACATGTCGATCTACAATTTATATGTGATAGTGGATGGGAGTCATCTCCAACACATACTCTGAGTGCTAATAGATTGTCTCAGGTCTTTGTTTAAAACTTTGACATTCAAGTAGACGTGAGACAGGCTAGTCTAATTTTAACTGCTTCCCCTTAGCATATAGCCAGTGGTGGGCGCAGACCGCTAGGGAGCGCTAAAGAGCTAATCCGCTTACAGTGGACCTAAACTTTTTGTCAGCGTTTTTGTGGATTGACTAACTTTTATAATTCATAAGCGATTTTGTGCTATTTTTATTTACAATGCAATACCGCTAATAACTAATTATCTATCAGTAAAAACGAAATAACGTATTTACGAGCTCGGACGACAGCGCCGGATGTGGTCCGTCACTAAAAAGCGTCCCCCTCAGTCTCTTGGTGTGTGCTCTCTCTATAGCAGTTAGCAGCCAGTGTGTTACTCTGCAGCCTTATTGCTTGTTTTTGAAGAGTCAGACGAAGAGTTTTTAACATGGAGGGTGAACTTGTGGATGTTTCTCAGCGGCCTACGCGACGCGTCTGGATTTTAAAAAGTATTTCGCATTTGCCCTCTTCAAAATGGCGGCCGCGACAGCCACAGAAGATAAGGACTTTCCATGAAAACACGGTAAAAACAATTATTTCTTTGCTGAGAAAAATATACTTCTTAGCTGACTTTACAGCACAAGGTTTTTCTGAGCTTAACCGGTTCAAATGGTCAAATCTGCTGGTTTAAAAAAAATATTTCGCCATTTGCGGCCGCCATTTTGAAGAGGGCAAATGCGAAATATTTTTTTAAATCCAACAGATTTGACCATTTTAACCGGTTAAGCTCAGAAAAACCTTGTGCTATAAAGTCACTGCTTTGTTTTGTTTTGTTTTTTTGAATGTCCAGAGGACCAGACTTAGCTTTTTTAGATCATTCTCATTTCCTGGCCGAATAGAATATATGTACGTAAAGTATTAAATAAATCCTTTGATTTTTGTAATTTCATCCTTTTAGGATCATTTTATTTACTTTTCATTAAATCTGTTGACTGCCTATAGAAATTTTGATAACAGTTTAGTCCTGTGTATAAAGTAATGCTAATTTTTGTTTTGTTTATGACCTTGTTTAGGTCAGGGTTTTTTTCAACCCCTGTTCCCACCCAGGATGGCATTGCTACCGGACCACCACAGCTGTGCGGTAGGACTTAAATTGCACCAAACTATTTGTTTTTTTCTGGACCTATTACCCTGGATCATGAACTACAAACTACCAGATTATTGATTGATGGACCTTTAATCATCCGGGATTCAAGAACTGATTTAAAATAGAAAAAAAAAGAACTCTTGGGTGTAATCAGGGTCTGTTTTGTTGTGTGTATTTTTTGTCTATTGGTTATACTCAAAGAAAATGATTATTATTACAAACAATATTATTATAAATACCTTCCTGTCTATTGGTTATACTCAAAGAAAATGATTATTATTACAAACAATATTATTATAAATACCTTCCTGTCTATTGGTTATACTCAAAGAAAATGATTATTATTACAAACAATATTATTATAAATACCTTCCTGTCTATTGGTTATACTCAAAGAAAATGATTATTATTACAAACAATATTATTATAAATACCTTCCTGTCTATTGGTTATACTCAAAGAAAATGATTATTATTACAAACAATATTATTATAAATACCTTCCTAAGTCTATAGTACAATACAAACAACTTAAAACTTGCTTCTTGTCTGATGGTGTTTTATTTTAGAATTAGCGGTTTAGAATTAGCTTCCCCTAATTTTCATAAGACATTAGTGCTTTTGAAATTGTGGACCTAAATAAATTAATTAGTGCTTTAGAAATAGTGGAACTAATTTTTGGGTTAGCGCTGCCCAGCACTGCATATAGCCTTACTGATATTTAAGAAGTGAACCAGTATACACATAATTTTCAATTCTGTGATAAATACATTTTGCTAATCTGCACAATTTCACTAGATGTAAATCTCTCTTTTTATTCTTGTAACGACAAACAGCGATCTCTGAGTAAAATCACAGGAGGTTTCAGGGCTGATTGTGCTATTCAACAGAGGTGTTTCTACAATCAGTCTATGGCTGGCAATGCAGACAAATTACTGATAGGAAGCCTTAAACGAGAAGGGGAGAATGGCAGAAAAGAAACCCAAGAAGTTGCTATCGAAGTCCATTGCAAATCTTTCCAATGCCATTGAGAACTTTTAATTTGTTCAAACTGCCATCAGAGGAAGCAAAATGCATTTCTATGTTTTTTTAATTCACCCTTTATTTAGGCAGGTTAATCCCATTGGGCCTCGAGGACTCCTTTACAAGAGAGACCTGGCTACAAACAAAGAACAATGACAACAGCAACAGTAGATTTTCCTTGGACAATCAACAATAGACAATCATAAGAGAGGCATACAGAATTTTTTTTTTAACAAGTTCAAGCAAATATGTCAAAGTAGCAAAACAGACAGATTATAAGGCAGATGTAGAAAATCAAAAACAGGAACATATCTGCATTGGGTTTTGCCAGGATTCCAACAGATTCTTAAAGCCATTTAGAGAAGTCAAGGTCGAGATCTTCAGATATTTTTGTAAGATATTCCAGGAAGCAGGAGCGGAGTAGGAGAAGGCCCTTTTGCCAAGTTCAGTTCTCACTGACGGAACACTGCAGGTAATCATGTCCTGAGAGCGCACGCTGTAGCTGCACTCACACAGAGACATGTAGGAGGAGATGTATGAAGGCAGCAGACCAAGAAGTGATTTAAAGATGAAAATGTACCAGTGGAAGAGTCTGCGTGAAGTTAATGATGTCCAGTTAACCAGTGAATACAGGGTACAGTGGTAGGTACGATAATCACAGCCAGTTATGAATCTTAATGCACCGTGATAGACAGCATCCAACATCTGCAGGGTGCTTGTAGGAGCATTCATGTAGATCAGGTGTGCCCAACCAGTCACTCGCGGGTGACCGGTCGCCCGCCAGCTGGTTCCCAGTCGCCCGCGAAGCGCAACCTTGTAACAGATGATGAGCCGGCTCTCAGCTGTTAACAAGGTGAAATGTCCGCTGCTAAGCTTCATTCTAACTCCGACAGAAGTGGTGGAGGTGACATGTCCGCTGCTAAGCTTCATTCTAACTCCGGCAGAAGTGGTGGAGGTGGGGGGTGGGAGGAGTGATGATATTCCAATGCGCAGCAACGCTTTCCTCAGCCCTCCCCATCTTGTATTCTCACAGACATAGTCTTGCGAGTTTTGGGTGCGGTGACACAACTGAACCTAAAGTCTCTGTGAGAGCGCTGTGGAGTGAATGTCGGTACGCAGAAAACATGGATGGTAAACCAGCGAACAAGCAAACGAAAACTTATTATTTTCACACAGAGTGGGAGGAGGAGTATTTTTTTGTTTATTCTAATTCGAAGTCTATTTGCCTCATCTGTAATTTGAGCGTTGCCTTACCCAAAAAGTGTAACTTGGAGCGGCATTTCAAGACGATGCACAAACGGTTTGAGACAGATTTCCCTCCTAAAAGTTCTTTACGGACTCAGAAAGTGCGGGAGCTAAAAAACAAGCTTGCAGCACAGCAATCAGTCTTCACTCGGCCCAGCACAAAAGATAAAGCTGCTACGATTGCCTCCTACCGTGTTAGCCGCATCCTGGCTCAACATAAGAAGTCTTTCAGTGATGGAGAAGTTATGAAAGAAGCGTTTATTATTCTGCATTATTCACATGGATTATTGAGCATAAATCAGGATGATATTCTGTGTTATTCACCTGGATTATTGAGCATAAATCAGGATGATATTCTGTGTTATTCACCTGGATTATTGATCATAAATCAGGATGGTATTCTGCATTATTCAACTGGATTATTGAGCATAAATCAGGATGTTATTATGTGTTATTCACCTGGATTATTGATCATAAATCAGGATGGTATTCTGCATTATTCACATGGATTATTGAGCATGCATCAGGATGTTATTCTGTGTTATTCACCTGGATTATTGAGAATGCATCAGGATGTTATTCTGCATTATTCACCTGGATTATTGAGCATGCATCAGGATAGTTATTCTGTGTTATTCACCTGGATTATTGAGCATGCATCAGGATGTTATTCTGTGTTATTCACATGGATTATTGAGCATGCATCAGGATGTTATTCTGTGTTATTCACATGGATTATTGAGCATGCATCAGGATGTTATTCTGTGTTATTCACCTGGATTATTGAGCATGCATCAGGATGTTATTCTGTGTTATTCACATGGATTATTGAGCATGCATCAGGATGTTATTCTGTGTTATTCACATGGATTATTGAGCATGCATCAGGATGTTATTCTGTGTTATTCACATGGATTATTGAGCATGCATCAGGATGTTATTCTGTGTTATTCACATGGATTATTGAGCATGCATCAGGATGTTATTCTGTGTTATTCACCTGGATTATTGAGCATGCATCAGGATGTTATTCTGTGTTATTCACCTGGATTATTGAGCATGCATCAGGATGTTATTCTGTGTTATTCACATGGATTATTGAGCATGCATCAGGATGTTATTCTGCATTATTCACCTGGATTATTGAGCATGCATCAGGATGTTATTCTGCATTATTCACCTGGATTATTGAGCATGCATCAGGATGTTATTCTGTGTTATTCACCTGGATTATTGAGCATGCATCAGGATGTTATTCTGTGTTATTCAAAGTCAAAGTCAAAGTCAACTTTATTGTCAAAACTCCAATATGTACAGGACATCCACAGGATTGAAATTGCATTTCTCTCTGTCCCTCGGTACAACAGTAAACATTTAAACACTAAAACACTAAAACATTTAATAAACATAAGCATAAAATGAAATAATAAAAGTGTAATACTGTCCTGAGTTTTTGCATAGTAGTTTTTGCATAGTAGTAGTATGAAAGTATGAAAAGTTACACCAACACTAAAACACTAAACATTTAATAAACATAAGCATAAAATGAAATAACAAAAGTGTAATACTGTCCTGAGTTTTTTGCATAGTAGTATAAAAGTGTAAAAAGTATATCTATAAAATAAAATGAAAGTTCTGGCATTGACATTTGTAATAGAGTGACAAAGCAGCATATGAAGTTTATGTACACAGTATATGTATGAGGTAGTTGATATTGGTATAGAGGTAAAGTGGCATATGCAATAAGTGTTTTTATCAGAATGGCCTTTGCAGACATGAGTGCAAAAGAGGAGCTGCTCACCGTCTTGCCTTTGAAGGGACACACAAGAGGAGAAGATATTTTTAATGTGTTTATGGAGTTTGTTAATAAAAGCAACTTGCCCCTCTATAAACTAATTTCTATAACAACTGATGGTGCTCCAGCAATGACCGGTCACACCAGTGGATTTGTTGCACTCTGCAAGCAGAATGATGCTTTCCCAGACATTTTGAACTATCACTGCATCATCCACCAACAGGCCCTGTGTGGGAAGATTTTAAACATGAAGGAAGTGATGGATGTTGCCATGAAAACTGTGTGCTCTATAAGGGCCAGGAGTCTGCAGAGGAGGTTGTTCCGGGCTCACTTGGAGGAGGCAGGAGCAGACCACACAGACCTGCTGCTGCACATGGACGTCAGGTGGCTAAGCAGAGGTACATTTCTGGCCAGATTCAGTGAGCTGTTGCCTGAGATCAGGGATTTTCTGAAGCTGTCAGGTCATGTTAAACATTCAAAACTAGAGGACACCCAGTGGCTTTTGGATTCAGCCTTCCTCACAGATCTCACCAGCCTGCTCAATGAACTGAATTTGGATTTTGAATTTTGGATCTACCTACCTGTGTGAGTCTGCTTTTTCACACATGAAAATCATCAAGTCCAAAAACCGATCCACAATGACTGATGATCATCTGGAGACCTGCCTGCGCCTCGCAACCACCTCATACTGCCCCGCTTATGAGACCCTGGTCTCCTTATCTCAGTGTCAGAAGTTCCACTAAGGTAGAGACACATTTATTTTATACAGCTTGCATAAAAAGTTGTCTCCTATAGACTTGTCACAATGTGTCTGTATGTTGTTTTTTTATTAAATTTTAGATCAGACTAGTTAGCTAGCTAGCTTTGTGTTATTTATTTATTTATTTTGCAGTTTGGGTGTGCCCTTCATTTTCTGTACCTAATCTGTGTGTGTGTGTGTGTGTGTGTGTTGTCTTATAACCAGGTGGAACTCTGAATGGCCCTTTGAAGCCAGCAGTCTGGACCAGTGAGGGACTTCAGCACCTGCAGATGACACAGCATCCTGCTGCACAGAGCAGCTGCCTAGTTTTGATATTTAGGTTTTACTGAGATTTGAAATTGTTGGAGATTTGTAAGTCTGCACCTTTGTAAGTCACTTTTTGTAAATAGTGTAAATGAGGGAGTTTTATATTGTTCAGTTCAGTTGTTTATTCGTTTCTTTAAAAAAATATGGAGTGCTTTTCAAATATTGTGTTCTTTTACTTTGATAAAATACTTTCATTAAATAAAACTAGCAACACCTTACATTCTGTTTTATTTACTTTAAAGAAGTGAGGAGTAGGGAGATGAAAAATTATGTATTTTGATACTGAGACTGGACGAGTAGCTCTCGGCAAACTGCCGACTTCAAAAGTAGCTCTTGGTTCAAAAAAGGTTGGGCACCCCTGAATTGTAGATAATGTCACCGTAATCAATGGAGGGAAGGATTGCTTGTGAATGGATTTCTTGTGATAGTCTTTAAATAAATGTGCAAATATGATTATTTTTTCCCCTCTAAGTATCAGCTAGCTACTCAGTGGCGTACTGTAGCTGTTAGTTTAGCTTATGCCTTCAGAGCTGGACTGTGTGCATGTTTTAACAGCACAGGGAAAAGTGATGGGAGAAATTGGGCTGTCTGGCAGTACAGTATTATAACAGCTATCAAACCCTGCTGCTGCAGCAGTGTTCATAATCAGAGCAGGGAAGGCAAATTGACTGCTGAATAGATTGTGGAAATGCCTTGTCAAAACCGAATTGAATCCTAGCTGGAGTCTTGTGACATTGTTTTTTTTTTTTTCAATGTGGAAATTATTCAATCTTAATGGGGCGGCTGACCTTTGACACCAAAGGAATGTGTCATTTATTCACTCTAATGTCCTCGACCTTAGTCAGAATCTGTGCTCATAAACAGAAAAAAATGACAAAGTATAGAGGGAGATGGGACGAATGTGTAACCTCATTTGACTTTAACCACTTTTGTGTGTGTGTGTGTGTGTGCGTGCGTGCGTGCGTGCGTGCGTGCGTGCGTGCGTGTGTGTGTGTGTGTGTGTGTGTGTGTGTGTGACAGGGGTCCTGCTAATTGTAAAAATGTGTTGTACCAATTGTAACAAGGCAAAATGTGTTCTAATGAGAAAAGGAAATATGTCTCCCCTGTACAGTGGTGCTTTATATTGTAAATTCCCTACTTATAAGCTATGGAAAGAAGCCACATATGTGCATGCTAATGCACACTATAAATAGCTAAATGAAAGAATATTAAATCATGGTATTGGCTAAAAAAGGCTAAATAAGATTAGAGCTTGGAACACTGCTCCCTATAGTAATCTGGGTAAATCTAAACAAAGCACATATTACGTTTCTATGAGTTTCCTCTAGATTATGTCAGCACTCTTTACACTCCAACATGTTAATTGAGTGGACAGTTTGCTCCATTAAGCATGGCCACTCAGCTGCAAAACACTTAACTAAACCGGTTACATGACTGGTCTTTAGATATTGAATTTGGCAGGTTGGGAAAAAAAAGATAAATGAAATAAAATAAATACATAAATAATAAAAAAAAAATCATCTTGATCCTGAAAGACTCTAATTTCCCTAGATGAAAGTTTTGGTTTTCTGTCCTCATGGGCAGTGCTGTTTAAGGGAGACTACCTGCCACAACACATTGGGGGTAATAATGCATTGGCATTGCGCCAGTTCAAAATAGATTTGACAGCAAGGGCAAAGAGAGCTATTACTGCTTGTCAGTAGGATTTATGTGATAAGTGCTTATAACAGCAAAATTATGTCTGTCAAAGAAAATATGCCAGAAAGTCAACATCCACTGGTATAATAAAGTTTTCACTAAATATCCTTTTGTGTGTGTGTGTGTGTGTTGTGTTTATTTAGGTGCAATTAAATATTGCCAGGATGGATTTACATAATTTACAGGTGAGAATATTTCACAAGGTACATGGCAAATCCCAAGCAAATTCTGTCAATAACGATATAGATTTTGATTTTTGAAATTACAAAGTACCAAATCAAAAGTTCTGTACAGAATTTGGAGAAATTCACCTGACCTCTACCAAAATGGAACTGTACAACTTATCACCCTGCTCTGTTAGGGACAAACTGAATGAGAAGTTTAAAAGTAATATCATACCAACAGAACTTTTGCAAACTAGTTTACAAACACCATTTGCAAGAGTAACTTAAAAATACTTTTTAACAACGTTTGTTTCAGTGAAATTGAATAATAACAGAACTCACTAAAAAGTATTTTTTATTTTTCATTCCTGTGTTTTTGACATGTGTACATTATATCAATTGATGGGGTATGTAAAGGTCATGGATGTTTTTACTTGCAGTCTGTGGTTTAATTGTGTTTTGGTTTAAATCAGTGATGTTTCACTTACCATCTTCTTTTCTTTTAGCTGTTGAGATTGAAAAAAATATTTAATGAATTCTGCGATATGGCTTTGATGACATCATCTATCTTTATTAGAAATTGTTTCCATGGGTTGTTTTGCAGATAAAATTATGTTAACCTTCTTTACAAATATTGAATCATTGTTGTACTAGCGTATTAACAGCTGTTGAGTATTGAGTTAAGTTCAAACTTTTAGTTTGTATTAAAATGAAATATCCCTTAATAGATTTCCTTCAAAGTGCAGAAGACAGCATAATTTCTTGCAGTAGTCAGTTAATCCAAATGTGACCCTATAGAGCCTGAACCAATAA
>JBBPBX010089722.1:0-14249 GCA_038048925.1 Garcialebias charrua
AAGGAGGACGAGGGAGCGATTACTTAACTTTTGGGAAAAAACAAAACAAAAGAAAACTCCAGATAAGGGATTAAGAAGGGGAAATTAATAAATTTGTGTCACATATAAAACAATCCTGCATCGCTTTGCATCGCTTTGAATGAGAACATGCCGCTGCTCGCTGACTGAGCGCTGGCAGAGCCCTTTTATAGGGCTCTGCGCGCTGGGACTGGTGGGGGCGTGGGTTAGGGTCCAAAACTCCACCCCTTCTGTTCTCTGATTGGTCCGAACAAAAATCTACCGGAGAAATCCTTGTGGGTGGGTGCAGTCCCAGACTGTGCAGTGAAGGGAAATGAGAATTGAGCGGAGCTGTGCAGGAAGGCGAGGGCCAGGCTACAATTGTTTACTGTCGAGCTAAAACAGTTGCTAAGGCTTTTCAGTTTTTGCAATCTGCTTTTGACATCATCCAATCAGATTTGTTCTGTCTCAAACTTGTCCTAAATGCTGATAAAACCAAAGGGATATTTTTTTTCAAGTAGAAAGTCGGTCCCAGCAATTCTTCCTCTGATTTTATCCTCAAATGGTGTCCCTATTGAGTTTGTTGATTCCTATAAATATTTGGGTATCCTGGTCGATTCGCATCTCTCTTTTAAACTACACGTGGAAATTCTAGTAAAGAAACTGAAAGTTAAACTGGGTTTCTTTTTCAGAAACAGATCATGTCTAACTCTGAATGCTAGGAAACGCTTTGTATCTGTGACTTTCCTTCCCTCCATCGATTATGGTGACATTATCTACATGAAGGCTCCGACAAGCACTCTGCAGATGTTGGATGCTGTCTATCATGGTGTTCTAAGATTCATAACTGGCTGTGATTATAATACCCACCACTTCACTCTGTATTCACTGGTTAACTGGACATCCGCTTTTGACATCATCCAGTCGGATTTGTTCCGTCTCAAACTTGTCCTAAATGCTGATAAAACAAAAGGGATGTTTTTTTCAAATAGGAAGGCGGTTCCAGCAGATCCTCCTCTGATTTTATCTTCAAATGGTGTCCCTATTGAGTTTGTTGATTCCTATAAATATCTGGGTATCCTGATCGATTCACATCTCTCTTTTAAACTCCACGTGGAAAACCTAGTGAAGAAACTGAAAGTTAAACTGGGTTTCTTTTTCAGAAACAGATCATGTCTATCACTGAATGTTAGGAAACGCCTTGTATCTGTGACTTTCCTTCCCTCCATTGATTACGGTGACATTCTCTACATGAATGCTCCTACAAGCACCCTGCGGATGTTGGATGTTGTCTATCATGGTGCACTAAGATTCATAACTGGTTGTGATTATCGTACCCACCACTGCACCCTGTATTCACTGGTTAACTGGACATCATTAACCTCACGCAGACTCTTCCACTGGTACATTTTCATCTTCAAATCACTTCTTGGTCTGCTGCCCTCATACATCTCCTCCTACATGTCTTTGCGTGAGTGCAGCTACAGCGTGCGCTCTCAGGACATGATTACCTGCAGTGTTCCGTCAGTGAGGACTGAACTTGGAAAAAGGGCCTTCTCCTACTCCGCTCCTGCTTCATGGAATATCTTACAAAAAGATCTGAAGCTCTCGACCTTGACTTCTCTAAATGGTTTTCAGAATCTGTTGGAATCCTGGCAAAAACCAATGCAGATTTGTTCCTGTCTTTGATTTTATACATATACCTTATAATGTTTTGCTAGTTTTTTGATACTTTGTTAAAAGAAAAAAAAAATATATATATATATATATATATATATATATATATATATATATATATATATATATATATATATTCTCTCTTTTGTTTTCTATTGTTTATTGTTTGTTTATTTATAGTTTAAGTAAAAGTACATTGGACATGACACTGTGTTTGTTGCTTTGGACTTGACTTCAGCATTTGATACAGTGGATCACACTGTTCTCATTAACAGATTATGTGATCTGTTTGGTATTTCTGGTACGGTTTTAAATTGGTTCAATTCTTATTTATCTAATAGGTCTTTTACTGTTTTCATGAACAATGTTCATTCTGACGTTTCTGATCTGCCCTATGGGGTGCCCCAGGGTTCAGTTTTGGGCCCGATCCTCTTTTTATTGTACCTACGCCCATTAGGCTTTATCTTAAATAGCTTTAGTAACGTCTCATACCATGTGTACGCTGATGACATTCAATTGTATTGTTCATTTCGACTGTCTGAATTCTATAAATTGACTGAACTCAGTAACTGCCTATCAGCCATTAAGATATGGCTTAATGATAACCACCTGCAGCTAAATGCTAACAAGACTGAAACGCTTATCGTTGCCCCGGATGATAAAATCATTGAAATCAAGAAGCATCTTGGGTTCTTAAACCTTGCGAACAAAAACAGCCTCAGATATCTGGGTGTTCTCTTTGACAGCTCTCTGTCAATGGACAATCATTGCAAATTGTTAGTTCGCAATTAGCTGGTGAAGATTCTCAGTCGTCCAGGAAATGATAAAATCAAAAAAGGCGTTCAGTACAGAACAACTGGACTTTATTTGTAGAAACGTCTTGTTGCTACAAATAAAGTCCAGTTGTTCTGTATTGAACGCCTTTTTTGATTAGTTCGCAATTGTTTCTATCATTTACGGAATATTTCGAAGCTACAAGCTATTGTATCACAGAAGGAATTAGAAATGATTGTCCATGCATTTATTTATTCTCGTCTAGACTATTGTAACAGCCTTTTAGTGGGGATTAGTAAATCCTCCATAGCTTCCCTTCAATCTGTGCAAAACGCTGCAGCCAGGCTTTTGACTAGAACCCACAGAACTGAAAGTTATGCACCATAACTCATGTTCACTGAAGGAAGGGAACGAGGTGCAACATACTTGCTATGGGAATTGCGCCCCCGCGCGATTACCTGAAGGAATATACTCACGCCTTTACGGCTAGGGGCGTCACCGCCGCGCCAGAGGCCCCGCCCTCTGGGTACTTAAGCGGCTTGCGCCCCTCCATCTTTCTCCAAAATTGCACTTCACCGAGCTTTCAGCATTGAAAGGGCCAGATATGTTGCACCTCGTTCCCTTCCTTCAGGGAACATGAGTTATGGTGCATAACTTTCAGTTCCCTTTCAGTCTGGTCTCTCGGTGCAACATACTTGCTATGGGAACGTAATCCATTCACGCCCTTGAAATGCTCAGCAAAGTGCATGTGAGAACATCCGTCCTAAAAGACAGGCATCTCCCAGCTGCTTTCTGCAGGGAATGTAGAAAGCACATGCTAAGAGGAAAAAATGCCAAATGTAAAGAACACCAACGTGATGTTTCCACTGGGCATATATATATATATATATATATATATATATATATACACATATATATACATACATATATATATATACATATATACATATACATATATATACATATACATATATATACATATACATATATATACATATACATATACATATATATACATATATATACATATACATATATATACATATACACAGTGGCGGCTGGTGGTGATATTTTTAGGGTGGGCTAATTTACACACACACAAACACACACACACATACACACACACACACACGTATAATGTACACATACTGTACATGTAATGCTGCAGGTTGGATTCCAACAACAGGCATCAATGTGAAATAAAGAAAACCCACTGTAAATTGACATTATGTCCTTTTTCAGCACAAAGACAAGCGTAAAACAACCAACCACCAAGAATACCAAAAGCCAAGCTTAAATAGAACCTTTTTCATCCAACTTACATTGCCCTGCATTAAGGGTTTCAACTGTAAAAGATTATTATTTTCCCAGTCAAACAGCTTTGCATAACTGCATCACACTCCTCCACACTCCTTTTCCCTCGTTTTTCAGGACTTTTTCAGGTTTCACAGGTTTTTTCAAAAACTTCTAATTTATTTTACATCTCAGTGTAGGACTACGGTGACAAACTGTGTCTCCTCCGAACAGTGATGGCATAGTTACATTGAAAAAGTAACTTAGTTAAGTTACTGATAAGTCCTTGGGAAAAGTAACTTAGTTAAGTTACTGATTACTTGATTTGGAAAGTAACTAAGTTAGATTACTAAGTTACTTTATTACCACTTTCGGCCGCTAGGGGTAGCAGTACCACTTTCATTTTTTTGTACTTCATTGTGTTTTATGAGTGTGGACAAAGTCAAACACTAAAGCTGTTTAGAAAAAGTTTATGTTGTTTATTTTCTTAAAGGGACAGAAATGTTTGTGAAACCTTGTTTTCGTACCAGTTTGAAGGAGCGGTGTACAATAATTCAGGGAATAAGATTGTGGAATGGTCTGGAAGAAAATGTTAAAACAGCCAGATCTCTGTATATATTTAAGGGATTTTTTTGAAAGAATATGAAAAACTAGCATAAGAATTTATATGAATCATCATTTGAGTTGATGTAGTCTTTAATTTGATGATGTAGTTAACTTTAATCTTTGGTAACTTATTGTTGTATCTTTGGGTAAAAGGGACAGAGATTATAAGATTATTCTTCATCTGCTGCCTTTCATTTTATTTTGAATGTATGTTTTTTTATTTTTTTGAGTTGTTACTTGATTTTAATGAAATGAATAAAATTTAAATAAATAAATAATAAATAAATAAATAAATAAATAATAAATAAATAAATAAATAAATGAAAAGACTTGATTTCTAAACTTAAAAATATTTAGATCACAGATCAAAAGTTTAAACTGAGAGAATGTATCATTTTAAGGAAAAAATATGTTGTTTCAAAATTTCATAGTGTCAACAAATCCCAAAAAAGTTGGGACAAGTCTATTTTTACCACTGTAAGTGGACCCCTTACCATAGCCTTGGCCCACCCCCCAGCAATAAAAGTCTAGCTCCGCCACTGTTCTGTGCAGCGCTCGCTGCACAGAACACGTCCCACATTGTCCCACGTTCTGTCCACCCGCGCGCGTGTGGGACGGTTCTGTCCATCCGCGCGTGCAGAACACCGTCCCACACACCGTCCCACCCGCGTGCGTGTGCGCGTGCACATAGCGAACTACTACTTTAAATCCAGCTGATAATTGACCATTTCGTGAATTTATTAAGGAAAGGTTAAGCTCAGACACATCTTTGCTATAATTTTTAGCAACAAACAATTGTTTTTACCGTGTTTTTGAAGCTAGACAACACTTCCTCCTCGCTCCATCCGTCAGACTGGGTCAGGTGTCTTTTTTTTTTTATCTCTCCCCGACCCGATGCATGAGGAAATAAAATTAGTAGTAATTTTAATCTTGCTTGCCATGGTACCACTACCTACACTAAACCACACCCACATAAACTTGGGCTTGAAGCACGTTATTGTACGTCCACCCTATTAACTGGCTTATTTCTGTGGCATTGGGCTGATCCTGGGCTGATCAGAATTAGCCCCAATGAGCCGCAAACTGAGGGGGCGTGGCGAGAGACGCATGTCAATCATTCTGAACCACAGAGACATTGAATTAAAATGGGCTGTGAAAAGTTAGCCCCGCAGAACAACCCCAGATGGTTTAGCACCAGTTTTTGCTGTAATTTTCACTAAATAAGACACATTATTTTTAAATTCTGTTTATTTTTAAGTTGTTATTTATAAATTGTTTATAATTATATAATTATATAATTATATAATGTTTAACCTGTGAATACCAGGTAGGGCTTAGCCCTACTAGCCCACTTATACCAGCCGTCCCTGTATATATATATATATATATATACATATATATACATATACATGTATATATACATATATATATATATATACATATATATATATATATATATATATATATATATATATATATATATATTATATATATATATATATATATATATATATATATATATATACAGGTAGTCCCCGATTTACGAGCGAGATCCGTTACAACGAGGCGCTCGTAAACCGGAAATCTCGTAATTTGGAACGGCCGCCATTTCTCTCGTAAATCCGGAATTTCGCTCGTAAATTGGAACGGTTTTCGCTAGCGCGACTACAAACACTCTATTTTCATCCAAAAACTGCTTATGAGTGCATAAAAATGATCGGAAACGTGTGTCCATATGCTTAGCTAACTAACTGTGGTGAAAAAACACATGAAAACTCAGTATTTTTTTCGTTTTTTCCAAAAATTCGCAGCTCGTAAGTCTGGAACCTCGCAGATCAGAGCGCTCGTAAATCGGGGACTACCTGTATATTATATATATATATATATATATATATATATATATATATATATATATATATATATATATATATATATATATATATATATATATATTCCTAAATCCGGCCCTGCTAGTACTGTAACTATAGAGCTTGGGAACTGACGTCACGACGGACCGGGATCGCGCAAAGCATCCCGGGACTTTCGGGCAAGGACGTGACCGGTGTGGTTTGCGTTGTACCGGTAGTTGTGTGATCCTACGTGAAATACGCTGAAATGGTGAATGCTTGTTGTGTTGTGAACTGTCACGATCGCAGGGGGAGCCGTATTGCAAATGGAGTCCGTTTTTTCAGCTTTCCGGCATGGAAACAACACAGAGGTAGCTAAGCTAACAGAGACATGGTGACATGGGTGTCTCCTGTTAAACGAACAAACATCACTTTCAGCAGTATTTCCAGACACATGTTTGTGTGTTCGAAGCATTTCCACACAGGTAGGCTAAGGTTTAATTAAATAATATTAAACTTATTAACTGCTCACATGTAACACAGGATCGTTCACAAACAGCTAGCTGGCTAGCTAGCTAGCTCATCTAATCAAGTTCTTTTATCTCTTCTTAGGCAAGCCAGCGTATGAATTCCTAGATTGTGATCCTGACTGGGTACCCTCTTTACATCTCAGGCACACCAAAGTCAAAACGATGGACACTGCCCGATTTGCCCGTTGGACCAAGAGACACCAGTCAACCACAGAGGTCAACACTGCACCTGCCACACCACCAGATCTGCGTAGCCAGACATCAGAGATGGATGAAACTGCTCCTCCAGGTGTAGCTGCTCAGAGTTTTTCTGAGGATGAAACAGCCCAGGGCTCAACACTGCACCTGCCACACCACCAGATTCATTCATTAATTCAACCTTTATTTATACAGGCCAGCCTCGTTGAGCCACCGGGACTCATTTACAAGAGGGACCTGTCTCACTCACACCCAGGCTCAATTTAGAGCAGGGGTCACCAACCTTTTTGAAACTGAGAGCTACTTCGTGGTTACGGAGTCATACAAAGGGCACAAGTTTGATCAACTCTTTGGAAATAACAAAGCGTAAATTGAAAAAAATGTATAATAAACATATTTTTAAGAACATAGTTTTAAGATAGACATTTTAAAATATATATAAATACAAAAAAAGAATAACAACTGAATAAAATGAAAGTTTAAATGCAGCTTAGTAGTGAGTTGTGCTATTTTTAGAACAGGTCCGGGGGCACCTCAAATGGTCCTTGGGGGCACCCGGGTGCCCGCGGGCACCATGTTGGTGACCACTGATTTAGAGTTACCAATCAGCCTAACATGCATGTTTTTGGACTGTGGGAGGAAACCGGAGCACCCGGAGAAAACCCACGCATGCACGGAGAGAACATGCAAGCTCCACCCAGAAAGGATCCAGACCTGCGTAGCCAGACATCAGAGATGGATGAAACTGCTCCTCCAGGTGTAGCTGCTTGACTGGAGCTATTGCTGCCTTTTAAAATTGTGAATATTTTAAACATTATTTAATTAAGCAAACAACTGTGCAATTTCAATCGTGGTGCTGTGTGAATTTGTCCCCAAGCCTCCTCTGCAAATGGGCCAGCGTGCCTTTAAAGGTAACTTTTTAAGTTTCAGGGTTATTGGTTGTGTTCGCACCAAATACACCATACTAAGTGGTAACATACCTGTTAGCATGTTGCTCCCATGTGAAGATGAGGCCATCATTTTACTGGACAAAATTGTGGCTGTATGCTGTGCTTTGACCAATATGTGCTCCAGTGTTGTTTTGAAAATATGAATTATTATCTGTGTGAACATTAACTGATGAACTGAACATGAAAATGTATCTACTTTTGCTATTGCACAAGTGTTACTTCGATGCTGCATGCTGTAAATAAATGATTGCAGATTAATTCAGTTTGTAGTCTCTTTACTTGTGAAACAATGTTGAACATGTCAAAGTTACAGTAACTGAGGACACAACAGGTGAACAGAGCTTAAGGCTATCAGTCACCACGAGGGATTTATCATTTTCTATGTGGCAAGGATGGATTTTCCAGTCCAAACATTTTTTCATGCTTTAACCCATGGGTAAAATGTTTAACATTTGCAGTGTTAACAAGAATAAATACAATTCAAATACAACACAGAAAATGAAAACTTCTTGCAGATATATTTCACATTAACAATGTGTTAAAATTACAGGATAAAGTTGCGATTTTATCTGATATCCGCACAAGAAAGTGAATTTCAGAAAATGTAAACATTCTTTGCTACTAATGAGAACTAGCTACCACTGAAATCTAAAACAAAAATTTTGAGAATAAGTTCTGAACCACTGAGCCAGAATCAAAAACAAATGGCAATAGTCCCTTAGTGGCACAAAGTGGCATTGTGATATTATGTGTGCAAAATTCAAGTCATCTGGTAGTACAAAATGCAATTAAATGAACACAAAAACATTCGTAAACATACATGTCCTGCTACTCAGGACTAGTATGACTTAAAAATCTTAACCACAAAATCATAGTTCTAAAAATGTAATACAAATTTCATATTTCTGAACAAAGAAGTCAGCATTCTTTTTTTTTTTTTTCACTCTGGCTCTAATCTGGTTAGATTAAAACCCCACACACAAATCATATATAAAAGCAGGAGTAATGTCACCGCCCGGAGGGATTCTCATCAGTCACTCAACAGCAGTTCAGAGTCCACCCTGGTAGGATCTGTCGCACCGGAAGAGACGCCACTCAAACCAACCAACACAGCACAGGACCAGTCGATGGACAAAGCAGATGGAGGCAGAAACCAGTCTGGTTGTGTGGCAGGTGCAGTGTTGACCTCTGTGGTTGACTGGTGTCTCTTGGTCCGACGGGCAAATCGGGCAGTGTCCATTGTTTTGACTTCGGTGTGCCCGAGATGTAAAGAGGGTACCCAGTCAGGATTACAATCTAGGAATTCATACGATGTGGACTTCACGTCTGCCTTCAACACCATGATCCCCCAAACTCTGATAGACAAACTATCCACACTTGGACTAAGCCCCTCCATTTGTAACTGGGTACTAGACTTCTTAACAAACAGACCACAGTCCGTGAAGATCCACAACTTCTCCTCCTCCACCATAACCCTCAGCACTGGCTCTCCCCAAGGATGTGTGCTGAGCCCTCTTCTGTTCACTCTGCTCACATATGATTGTACAGCCACACATCCAGGCTGTCATATTGTTAAGTTTGCAGATGATACAGCGGTGGTGGGATGCATCACAAACAATGATGAGTCCAGCTACAGACAGGAGGTGGAACACCTGGAGAGCTGGTGCAAAGAGAATAATCTTCACATGAATGTGAAGAAGACAAAGGAGATGATTGTGGACTTCAGAAGGAACAAACACACCCACACCCCACTGAACATAGGTGGATCTGCGGTGGAGGTGGTCTCCAGCTACAAATACTTGGGTGTACACTTGAATGATAACCTCAGCTGGAGCAACAACACCACCAGCCTGATCAAAAAGGCGTTCAATGCAAGATCAACTGGACTTTATTTGTAACAGAAGACGTTTCGCTTCTCATCCGAAAAGCTTTATCAATTCAATGAATTGATAAAGCTTTTCAAATAAAGTCCAGTTGATCTTGAATTGAACGCCTTTTTGATTTATCATGTCCTGGACGACTGAGAATCTTCACCAGCACACCAGCCTGATCAAGAAAGGTCATCAGAGACTCTACTTCCTCAGACGGCTGAGACGAGCTGGTCTGAGCAGCCCAGTCCTCACCTCCTTCTACAGGTGTGCAGTGGAGAGCATCCTGTGCTCCAGCATCAATGTGTGGCATGGAGGCTGCACAGCTGCAGAGAGGAAAGCTCTACAGAGAGTGGTGAAGGCTGCACAGAAGTCTGTTGGAGTCAGTCTCCCCACCATCACAGACATTTACACCTCCAGATGCAGGAAAAGAGCCACCTGCATCATGAAGGACCACACTCACCCAGCACACTCACTCTTTGCCCCACTCCCCTCAGGACGGAGGTTGAGGAGCATCAAATGTAGAACCACTAGACTGAGGAACAGCTTCTACCCTGAGGCTGTTAGACTCGTGAATAAATAAATAATAAGAATGATCACTGCAAAATATCACATCATGCTGATGCTGATCTGTTTCATGTTGCTGTGTTCATCTGTGACCATCTGCTCATACAGACTCATGTTCGTGCTGCTGTTTATACGATGTTTTTCCACTACATTAGAGCTTAGTGTATTACTAGTTGATGTTTCTCTTAGTTAATTCTAGATGCTATTACTGTTTTTCTCTTGCATTTGTTGTTGGATGTAACTGGGACCCCGTGTACTTAATCTCGTTTTCATCACATGTACCACATGCGGTGCAAATGACAAAGACTCTCTGACTATCTAGCTAGCCAGCTAGCTGTTTGTGAACGATCCTGTGTTACATGTGAGCAGTTAATAAGTTTAATATTAATTAATTAAACCTTAGCCTACCTGTGTGGAAATGCTTCGAACACACAAACATGTGTCTGGAAATACTGCTGAAAGTGATGTTTGTTCGTTTAACAGGAGACACCCATGTCACCATGTCTCTGTTAGCTTAGCTACCTCTGTGTTGTTTCCATGCCGGAAAGCTGAAAAAACGGACTCCATTTGCAATACGGCTCCCCCTGCGATCGTGACAGTTCACAACACAACAAGCATTCACCATTTCAGCGTATTTCACGTAGGATCACACAACTACCGGTACAACGCAAACCACACCGGTCACGTCCTTGCCCAAAAGTCCCGGGATGCTTTGCGCGACCCCGGTCCGTCGTGACCTCACGATTCCAAGCTCTATAGAGATATTATCCTAAAATACTCTACTCTCAGATATTAGTAGTAAATGTAGGAAGTGTCTTGGAGGAAGTGTCTTGGATGGATTATAGAAAATGTACTCTAGTAAGTGTAAAAAATAGTTTGTAATAAGACCACTAAGTACCTTAGCGCATGCTTTATCAAAACATCTGCTTTAATATTTTAAAAGATTCCATCAGACATGCAAAAAGTTGTGTGCAAAGTCTTTTATTTTAAATATTAAGCTAATTAAACTTCCAAATATCTGTACTAAAAAAAAACAAGTTGTGTTTTTACATTTGTCATCTCACAGGGGGCAACTACAGAAAACTCTGAAGAAAACCTCAGAAAACCTCTCTAAATGGTTTTCAGAATCTGTTGGAATCCTGGCAAAAACCAATGCAGATTTGTTCCTGTTTTTGCGTTTGTCACCTTTTTCATCCCTTCTGAGTTTGCAGGTATGCATATTATTATGACATTAGGGAGGGTACCGGCACTTATTTTTTTCCACTTAAAGCACTGGTACCATCTATGTTGTAGAATAATGAAGTTCTGAATAGACAATAGTGGAGCCGGGGGAGGGGGGTGTCTGTTGTAGTCTTCTAAAGTTAGGAATGTTGTTAATGTGTGAAAAGGTAATGAGTGCTTTGCAAGTGTGGAGACTGAATCGGGGGAGGTTGCTTCAGATTTATCCCACCATGCAGCTGTAGGCCTGCAGCTCTGGCTTTTCCTAACTTCATGTTATTTTACTGGAGCTGGTCTGGTCTTCCATTTTTTTCCTGAATGGTTAACTGTGATTACAGGTGCAACCAGCAGCGAATGCAGCACCAGGAACACCAGAAGTGAAGGGGAAAGTGACCACAGTAGCTATGTTTACATGGGCAAAATTCTGTGACCGGATTGAAATGTGCTCTGATTGCATAATTAGATAGCACCGTTTACATGCGCCCAATCCGTTCATGACGAGTGTTTACATGCAGCAGGCTTTTATTCTGATCAGAAGTTCTGACATGCGCAGAGTGGTACACTCCCCTTAAAAAAAAAACGAAGAGGAAGTTACTTTCGTAAAAACCACAGAAGAAGAAGTTACTTCCGGGACGAAAGTAAACATACGCGTCCAAAATGGACCCGCACCAGACTGTAATGACGGACTGAGTTTTTCTGCACTCCCTGATTGAACTACAGGTGAAGCAGCGCGTGCTTTTAGTTTTTTTATTCACAGGATGAGAGCGCTGGACGTCCTCTGTCCTCCAAGCTGTCGTGGACAACAACTGTTGGTAAGATAATAAAAACGCTGTATGCTAATAAACTTTTTGTCCTTTCCTTTTCTACCTGTCTGCGTGATACTGTCTGTATTTGTTATTAATTACTGTTCTTTCTCTGTTTTCCTGTTTCTGGAGCATCAGTGTCACGATGCCAGGCAGTGCCCATGATGCCAATGTCCTGCGCCACTCAGACCTCTGTCAAAGGGCTCATCTGTTACCAAAAGTAAGGCTAATATTTACTATATTGTATTTAGTATTACTACAACGATTACAGCTAAGTACAGTATCTCAAAGTAGAGATGCTTAGCTGTAAAGTTTTATTTAAAATAAAATGTTTGAACCATGTCTTTAAACAAATAGTTAAATGTTGCCAAAATGTAAGGCTAACATTTACTATATTGTATTTAATTTTACAACTATTACAGCTAAGTATATCAGAAGACATACTTAGATGTAAAGTTTTCTTTCAAATAAAATTTGTTTGAACCATAACTTTAAACAAATAAAAAGTTGAACACTAAATATTGGCATGTCCTTTTTTGCAGTCTGTGAGGAACATTGAAGCAAAGGACGTCCGTCTCTTCATTGTTGGTGATCGTGCCCGCTGTTGGACTGGCTCGTCAAAGGATACGCAAACTGTCCTCGTCTGACTCCTCAAGTCATTTAATGTTTACCTTGGCGCTGTCAGGTGGAGGTAGAGATGACCGGGTTTCTGAAGTCACAGTGGAGAGTTCTTCTAAAAAGATACTGTACTTATGTATTTGTGTTCACATGCAGTTAACATTTGTATAAAATTATTATCACAATAAACAACTGCAAGTAATACTAGTGAACATCTGAGCTCTTTAATGGACCAAACATTTTAACACATTCTTGTAAACAGTTGAAATTGCTTGTTTGAAACATGTTTCATTCTTAGTGCAATTTGAGGTGTATCAGAAAAACATAAAAATTAAACGTTCAAAACGTTTGTACAAAACAGACGATGTGCACAGATCACATCTTGTAATGATAACAACAAAAAATTTCTTTGGTCATTTAAAAACTACAGTAACCTGTAATTCAGTAACTTCTTTAACAACTCATCACATACTTTCACAATTTCGATGTATGCATGTGATTTCGGACAACAAAATTGGTGACAAAATAATCGATTTTACTTCCAAAATGTATGTTTCTGTATCCTGATAGAACAGCAAATGTGTTTTTATCCTGTGAGTCATGCAGAAACTCAGAGTCCTTATTAAACCATCTGACTGTATTAAGTTAGGACATGTACCTTAATTGTACCATAAACTATCAATCCTAATGTCTGTGTAAAAAATACATTTACAGATCTGTCAGGGGACAAAGAAACATGGTTGTGGAGAATTGAAACATTTTCAAATCAGTTTTGAGTTGTTCTAAAGCACATGTGTGAACTTCTTGGGATTCCTAAGACGTGGGACTCTTGCATCTTCTGCCACCTGCCACCATCACCTGCCACCTGCCACCATCACCTGCCACCATCACCTGCCACGTGCCACCATCACCTGCCACTGTCTGTTGTGTGCTGCTGCCAGCTGCCTCTTCAAAGCTGGACTCATCATCTGAAAAACAAACAAAATAAAGTTTAACTGGACCCCTGATATGTTGAAATGTGTTAGGTTAATTATCTGGTTAGTTGGAGTTTTAATGTACAATACAGTATACTGTAGTTCTATGCTAGCCCTACAGCTACTCTTATTTCTTATTATAATTACATTTTTACATATTTGTTGTTTCTAATTACTCAAGTAATACAGTACAGAGGGTTAATGTGTTTTGAAGAGTCTAACTTACCAGAAAGGATGCTTTGCTCCTGGTTAGCTTCCTCTCCTCAGATTCCTCTCCTCAGATTCCTCTCCTCCTCATAACCTAGATCCACACCGCTGCCTGCTGTGTT
>JBBPBX010089723.1:0-14248 GCA_038048925.1 Garcialebias charrua
TTAAGTGATTTGATCTCAACTCATCGTCTGGATCTGTTTTTGATCACTGAAACCTGGCAGAAAACAGGAGACAATAGCTGCTTTTCAGATCTCCTCCCACCTGGCTATTCTTATCTGACCGCTCCGCGTGGGTCTGGAAGAGGGGGAGGGCTGGCTGCAGTCTTCAGTGATGCATTCAAGTACCGCTTGTTGCCTCAGAAAAATTACAACAGTTTTGAAAGCATGTTTTTTGTGCTGGAATCTGCTAAACCTCTTCTGTGTGGCCTCTTTTATCGGTCTCCACAATACAATAAAAACTTTCTCAGTGAGTTTTCAGAACTACTGGCTGACCTGCTGCCAAAGTTTGACTCTTGGCTTTTCTGTGGAGACTTCAACACACACACCTGCTGCCCAAGTAATCAGCTTGGATGTGAGTTTCAGGACCTCCTGGACTCTTTTAACCTGTCACAGTCGGTCTCGGGGGCCACGCACAGTCAGGGTCATACACTGGATTTAATTATCTCCCACGGCCTTCAAATACCTGCTGTGGAGATCCTGGACACCTGTATTTCAGACCATTTTCCCATATTATTTGAATTTTTCACCTCTCCTGCACCGAAGGCTATTCTCCCAGCACGTCTCTGCCGCTCCATCACCCCATCCACCCCAAGTCAGTTCACTGATGCCTTTAAGAGCACTGAATTTTGCTCTGCTGTCAGCCTGGACCCATCTCTACATCCTGAGGACTTCATCACCTCCTTCCATCACACCTGCACAACGATCTTGGACTCCATCGCTCCTCTCAAACAGGCATCTTCAAAAAACAGACCATCACCATGGCTCAACGAAACGACGCGAGCTCTTCGACAACGTTGCAGAAAAGCAGAGCGAAAATGGAAGCGCGACCGGCTTCATGTATCTCAGGGAATACTGAGAGACTGTCTCTGTGATTATCAAAATGCTGTGAAGCAGGCCAAATCACAGTACCTCTCCAATTTAATCTCCACCAGCTCCAACCGGCCGAGGACGCTTTTCAGCACACTCCAGTCTGTTATCAATCCATCTGTCAATGTTCTGAAAACTGCCACACAGTCTACCTGCGATGACTTTCAGAGCTATTTTGTCAACAAAATAGACTCTATCAGGCAGAACATTGTCAGTCCATCCAACACCATCCAGTCATGTGCATCTGCAATAACCACAGCTGTTTTTGACCAATTTGACCTGGTCTCACTGCCTCACCTCACCAAGGTGGTTCAGCAGATGAAACCAACTAACTGTTCTCTGGACATCATTCCCTCTAAAATGTTCAAACAATCCTTTGATGTAATTGGTCCTTGTGTTTTGTCATTTATTAACAGCTGTCTATCTTCAGGTTTTGTGCCATCTGCTTTCAAACACGCTGTGGTCAGGCCTCTTCTCAAAAAACCAGGCCTAGATCCTACAGCTCTCTCTAATTTCAGACCAGTTTCCCATCTGTCATTTCTATCAAAGGTCCTAGAAAAGATTGTTTTTATTCAACTTCAATCTTTTCTAGAGCTCAACAACCTGTTTGAAAAATTTCAGTCAGGTTTTCGAGCTCGTCACAGCACTGAATCTGCACTGCTCAAAGTACAGAATGACATTCTTCTGTCCCTGGATGCAAAAAACCCTGCACTGCTGGTGATGTTAGACCTCTCAGCAGCTTTTGACACCGTCGACCATCAGGTACTAATCAACCGCTTGTCTCAGCTGGTTGGCCTCCAGGGAGCTGTGCTTGAGTGGTTCAAATCTTACCTGTCTGGGAGAACTTTTTCTGTCATGATAGGCGATCTGTCCTCCTCTTCATCAACCCCTCTGACCTCTGGCGTACCACAGGGATCTATTCTAGGGCCAGTCCTCTTCTCTCTTTACATGCTGCCATTAGGATCAATCATTGCACGTCATAACCTGTCTTTTCACATGTATGCAGACGATTTACAAATCTATCTGCCAGTCACTCCCAACCCCTCACTCAGTTCAAACACTCTTGTCAACTGCTTAAATGACATTAAGCACTGGCTCTCTCAAAACTTCCTCCACCTAAACACAGATAAAACTGAATGCATTTTATTTGGTGCACCTGATGACACCAGCAACATCCTTCCCAGTCCCAGTGTTGGTTTTCCCCTCCCCCACTTCAACCCGGTGGTCAGAAATCTTGGAGTGCAGCTTGACTCCAACTTAAAGCTTGATAAACAGATCAGTTCTGTTGTCAAGACCAGCTTTTTCCAGCTCCGTCTGCTCTCTAAAGTCAAGTCATTTCTCAGCCGTGGTGATCTGGAGAAGGCCATCCATGCCTTTGTGACCTCCAGACTTGATTATTGTAATGCTTTGTATGTTGGTATTAATCAATCCTCCATCTCCCGTTTACAGCTTGTACAGAACTCTGCCGCGCGCTTTTTGACCAACACACGAAAATATGAACACATCACTCCTGTCCTGTCCTCTCTACACTGGCTCCCGGTTCAGTTCAGGATACAGTTCAAGCTGCTCCTGTTTGTTTTCAAAGCTCTGAATGGACTTGCACCTCTGTACATCTCAGAACTTTTGAAAGTCCATCAGCCCGGCAGAGCTTTACGATCTGCCAGTCAACACCTGCTGGAGGTGCCTCGCTCAAGGTACAAACAATGGGGAGACCGGTCATTTTCTGTTGCCGGCCCAAAAGCCTGGAACAGCCTCCCCCTTGAGCTGCGTGCCACCTCTGATCTGACTCTGTTCAAAACCAGACTGAAGACCCACTTGTTCAAAAAAGCTTTCAGTGTGTAACTTTTATTACTTTTGGTATTTTAGTATGTAGCATTTTTTATTTCCATTGCCTTTTTATTTCCACTTGTTCAAAAAAGCTTTCAGTGTGTAACTTTTATTACTTTTGGTATTTTAGTATGTAGCATTTTTATTTCCATTGCCTTCTTTTATTGCTGTTGTTTCTTATTCTATTTTCATTGATTTATTGTTCCAGTTTATTCATCTTTTTATCCTGTTAAGCACCTTGGTCAATGCAAGGCATTGTAGGAAGGTGCTATTGTCAAGTGGTTTTCAGTTTTTAATATGCAGTTTCCCCCCACTTGAAAGGGTAGCTCGCTTCAGAGGATTTTTGGACTGGACTTCACTCAATGACCAAGAATCAATCCTTTCTTTTATTTTATTTTGAAAGTTTGTTGAGGTCAAAACAGGTGAAAAACCTAAGAGTACAAACAAGAAAATAGTTCAAGAAAATGTAACTCAATAAGCCTACATCAATTAACATATTCCCAAAATTAAATCCTTTTCAAACTAAAATTTACCCATGAAATTAAGTATAACACATCCACATATGTGACACCCAAATACAATTGAACATATTTTAAATGTTTTTCAGTGATAAACTTTAGTTTAGTTTAGTTCCCCAGTGATACACTTTGGCAGCTCTAAGCTCCCTTAAATGTACAAAATCATATTTAACAAATTACTTTTAGCTTCCACCTTTCATAATAATATACACTTTAACTGCCCTTTAACATATCATTTGCAATTTGAACTTTGTCACAAGTTTAACAAATTACATTTTTAACCTGAATATAAACATTTTGACAGGTTAGTCCACAGCTCCAAATACAATATAATTTACAGCTCACCGGCTCCTTCTTCCTCCTTTTTTTCCTTTTTCTTGAAACAAGCCTTAGTTCTGCAATATTTTCTTAAGTGAAACTTCTCCCAGCACTTCTCTCCCACATTATTTGCCTTTTGCTGCCCTGTGAGTGAACACCTTCAAACAAATCATCAAATCATCTGCACCTGTAGCAAAACAGTCTGCTGCCCCCTGGCTGGGAGACACCTCAAACCCACAACCAGTGAGAGATGGGCGGGGCCTGGAGCTCAGTTTGGAGCTCAGCTCAACACCTCCCACTCGATCTTCCCACGTAAACCACTGGAAAGATCGTATACACTTGCTCACAGTCACAAACTCCCTGCCTGCTCTTCTACAGCCAGCAGGACCACCAACCGTCGGACGTCCCTGTGAAGGATTGTGGATTGAGTGTCTCTCTGACTGCTGGATGCAGGTTGTTTGGATGCAGGATGCTTGGCTGCAGGATGCTTGGCTGCAGGATGCTTGGCTGCAGGCCTCACCTCTGGGGCACAGTAGTTTGTCACGACTCCAACTTTCACATCCCGCACGATGCCTTTGGAGTCTGGGTTGACACTGATGACTCTCCCAAACTGCCTCCCACTTTGGGGTTCTCACGGTCCTCTTCTGACCAACAAAACATTTTGCAGCCCGCCAGACCTGGGCAATCGTTTGGGTCAGCCGAGTCAAACTGCTGAAATGTCGCACATTCAGCAGGTTCTGGATTGCAGCACCTGCAGGTGGCCTTCGAAGCTCCAGGTCTGGTGGTTCTTTCTTTACCTGAGCTCTTGTGAGTGCAGCAACAAATGATTTCTTCTGCATCTTTCCAACAGACTCTCTTGCCATTGATGAAACATCCTTAGCAGATTTAATTGGCCACTCATCAGTTGGTAGACTAAGGAAATGTGGGCCTCGCTGCCACTCTGAATTTTCTTCCAAGTCTTTTTTTCTCTTTCTCTTTGAGAAGTTTATCCCAACCATGACATGGACCTTGTCATCTTCCAGGGTGTAGCCAAGGCCAAGAGCTTTATTGTCTTCCATTTTGAGCTGATTTGGTAGGATTATAGACTTTGGAGTAGTCTCTTGGTCCTGCTTTCCAGCAGACTGTTTTCCACTTTGACCAGAGAAGATCCATGGCTTTAATTCAAACCCACCTGCTCGCAGAATCTCTTCCACATTTTTTGTGATGAGTTTAAGCTGGTTCAAGTTGTTATGAGAGGTCAAGAAGTCATCAACATAGCTATGTTCTTCTATTACTTGACACTCCTCCACAAAATGGCTGAACTGGGGGAGATTAGCTGTCTCTTTCAGGGCAAGTTGGGCAATACAACCTGCTGGCTTATCTCCAATGTTGACTCTTGTTATTGCAAATTCACCCAGCTCCTCCTCCTCAGAGTCACGCCACAGGAACCTATGCAGATGCACCTCTCGGTCCTCAAGCCACACTGAATTGTACATCCTCCGTATGTCCCCCAGAGCAGCAAAAGTTCCCGTTCGGAATTTGAAGAGCACAGCACGGATTGGGTTGAGGACATCTGGGCCTTTAAACAGGAGATCATTTAAACTCACCCCTTTGCACTTTTGACTGCTGTTCCAGACCAACCTTACTGGAGTTGTGACAGAGTGTGGGTTGGGTGCGATGAGGTGACTGATATACCATACTGGACCAGTCCATACATCCAAGACGTCTTTAGACAACTTTATTGCAGCTCGGCGCTCAACCATTTCATGAACTTGAGCAGTATATGCAGCTTTCCACTCTGGTTGCCTAGCCAGCTGCTTCTCAGTCCTGAAGAATGTGGCTTCGACTGCACTTCTGTTATTAGGTAATGTGGCTGGATCTTCTACCCAGGGATATTTGGCATGCCAATGAGGTTTTTCGCTATGGTCATCAGCAACTATATATGTGAGCCCACTTTTTACCACTTCCAGCTCCCTTTCTTCAGCGAGCGTCATTTCTTTGCCACCTGGCTGGCAGTTTCCACAGCGACAGCCTCCATATCTCGGAACACAGCCATTTCCACCACTTGAGGAAACTGGATGTAGTAGCACAACTGGATTCCTGAGTTCGGACAGCAATCTTGATTTGCTGTGGGGGACGACTGGGGGCTACACAGATGCGTTCTTCATACCTCACAGCAGCAGCTCTCATAGACCTTGCGAAGTGTGTTCTTGATGTATGAGCTGATACAGTGACCTCCTCAAACAGCTCAGGATGGGTGCCAGCAATTGTCTTTCCCATTGGTCCATCCCACAGCACAAGATCTCCAACAGTACAGACTTTCTGTGGAACCAGCTGGCCTTCTTTGTGGCTTATAAGGAGGTGGATTTCTTTTGGCCTTACCAGGTCACTGAGTGGGATGCCTGGGAAGAACCTTTGCAGCTTTTTTGCGGACACATGTCTATGGACATCTGCAATTTTTTCCAGGCCATAACAAACCAGCTGATGGGACTTGAAAGAGCCTCTTGAGTTGCGGACACGGATTTTCAGGAGGTACCGCTTTGTTTCAACAAAGACTTTCATTCCTCCTACACCATGGACCACAAGTGTGACGTCTTCACTTCTGAGGTTAAGTCGACCTGCTGCCTCATGAGTAATATAATTAGTGTCAGAAGCTAGATCGATCAGGGTCCCAATTTTTTGTCCATCATTAGCTCTGACCTCCAGAAGCATCATTATAACAGGCCACTCCATTAGCCCATTTTCTGCCAGAAGACTTGAGTGACTTTTTGCAACATGGGAGGTTGATGCTGTGTTACAGAACACATCTTGACATTGTTGGGCCAGTTCCGGTGAAAGCTTTTTAAGGAACCCTTCTTGGGCTTCAGTGTAATTCCTCTTGTTACCACCTCCCACTGTGCTACTCCTGCTCCTCCTTTGGCCTGTACTACCTCTAGATGTTTCAGCATTTGGACACAGATAATAATGATGGTCTTTGTCTTTCCTCCTCTCGCATTCAGAATTTCTGCACAGGAATGAAGTTTTGCAGTGATCATCATCAGTGTGGACCTCCAAACATTTCCAGCAGGCTCCCAATTTTTGTACTGCATCTTTCTTTTCTGTGAGATTGAGCATACGGAATTGTTTACAGAAGTACAGCTTCTTCCCATGTTTGAGATCTCCACAGACGACACACCCTGAGAGACGGCTGCTTAACTGGTTTGTAGTTCTAGTTCTTGCTTGCCTTTGCTCAGATCGAATTTCTTTTCTTGGTAAATCCTCATCCCTCAGTTGATCTAGCTGTTCATAGATGCTTTCTTGACTCTTGAGAAAAGCCAGAAGATTGTCAAAGCGCTTCTCTGGTTTAGTATTTATCCTCTCAGCTGCATAGAGAAGCCATTCTTTCTTCAACACATCAGGAAGTTTACTTTCAATACATTTTGTCATTAGGGGGTTCTTCAAAGCACCACTGTCACCAAGTTCATTTAGGTCTTCAAGGGCTTTCTCAACAGCTTGGATTAGTTCAACAATTTTCTTTGGCTGATGACTTCTGACAGGTGGAAGACTCTGGAGTTCCTCAACTATTTCGATTGCAATAACTGTTTGGTTTCCGAACCTGTTTTCCAGTACACGAAATATGTCGTCTGCTGTGTTGTAGGTTAATAGTCGGAGGTCTTTCATCATCTTCTCATCCAAACTGTCGATGAGCTGGAATTTTTTGACTTCCCTTGACCCGGTGGGTTCTCCTTGCCTCTGAAGAGCCTCCCAGTCTCTTTTCCAACGATGAAAGTCTCGTCTGTTGCCAGTAAACTTGGGGAGGGAGGTCGGCTTCAGTCTAATGGCTGATGTTGGATAGGTGATGGGAGCTCCACTTCCAACATTTCCAGCATCTTCCTTAGCTTTTGCCTCAATGAACTCTATTTTTCTGGACATTAACTTTGGAACAATTTGCTCAAGCTCTCTTACACGCATCTGAAAGTCACTCTGCTCAGCCGAAGGGGCCCAGCACTTCCATTGTGTATACAACTCCTTTGCCTTCTTCACCAGTATTTCCATGTAGTCGAACATGAAGTCAAAGGCCTCTTTATTTCCACCAGGTTTAAAGGACATCACACTCTCTACTTTCTCCTCTGCAGCTTTTACTGCCATTTTCAGTTCCTCTTCACCAAAATTTGCCCAGAGCGTCTTCTGGACAAGGTCCTTCAGATCTTTCAATTTCATTTCACACTCACTTTCAGTTTTCTCAATATCAGTCCTTTGCAACTCACTTAACTCTGGGACTGTTTCAGAATCCTCTTCTAGTTCTGCCTCTGCAAGATACTGAGCTTCCACATCTTCATTGGCTTCCATAACTTTGTTAGCCTCAATTATGAGTTTCTTGAAACTGTCTCTGAGCTCCTCTTCTGGCATTATGGTGTGCATCCGGACAACGTTATTGGCAAGTCGGGAGAATAACCTCTTTGCAGATGTTCTATTACTTTTAAGCTGCTCCAATGACTTTGAGTCAGCCATTTTGCTTTTTAACAGATTTTCTGCTCCAGCCCTTACAAGCCGGTTTTTCACTGTCAAGTGGTTTTCAGTTTTTAATATGCAGTTTCCCCCCACTTGAAAGGGTAGCTTGCTTCAGAGGATTTTTGGACTGGACTTCACTCAATGACCAAGAATCAATCCTTTCTTTTATTTTATTTTGAAAGTTTGTTGAGGTCAAAACAGGTGAAAAACCTAAGAGTACAAACAAGAAAATAGTTCAAGAAAATGTAACTCAATAAGCCTACATCAATTAACATATTCCTAAAATTAAATCCTTTTCAAACTAAAATTTACCCTTGAAATTAAGTATAACACATCCACATATGTGACACCCAAATACAATTGAACATATTTTAAATGTTTTTCAGTGATAAACTTTAGTTTAGTTTAGTTCCCCAGTGATACACTTTGGCTCTAAGCTCCCTTAAATGTACAAAATCATATTTAACAAATTACTTTTAGCTTCCACCTTTCATAATAATATACACTTTAACTGCCCTTTAACATATCATTTGCAATTTGAACTTTGTCACAAGTTTAACAAATTACATTTTTAACCTGAATATAAACATTTTGACAGGTTAGTCCACAGCTCCAAATACAATATAATTTAAAGCTCACCGGCTCCTTCTTCCTCCTTTTTTTTCTTTTTCTTGAAACAAGCCTTAGTTCTGCAATATTTTCTTAAGTGAAACTTCTCCCAGCACTTCTCTCCCACATTGTTTGCCTTTTGCTGCCCTGTGAGTGAACACCTTCAAACAAATCATCAAATCATCTGCACCTGTAGCAAAACAGTCTGCTGCCCCCTGGCTGGGAGACACCTCAAACCCACAACCAGTGAGAGATGGGCGAGGCCTGGAGCTCAGTTTGGAGCTCAGCTCAACAGCTATACAAATAAAGTTTATTATTATTATTATTATTATTATTATTATTATTATTATTATTATTATTATTATTATTATTATGTTTCATGGTTGACATGTTTTTGCTGCTGGATGGATGGATGGATGGATGGATGGATGCATGGGAGTTCCGGCTGATTTTCTGCATTTTGATGTTAACACCTGTTGCACAAAGAGAGGTGTTCATGTTTCATGGTTGACATGTTTTTGCTGCTGGAGGATGGATGGATGGATGGATGGATGCATGGGAGTTCCTTATGATTTGCTGCATTTTGATGTTAACAGCTGCTGCTCAAAGAGAAGTGTTCATGTTTCATGGTTGAACTCATTTGCAGATTATGGCTGAGAACTGTTCAGGAAGAGATTTGTATTTTGTATGCTTTGTTTGTGCTGAAAAAAAACATTACAGTACTGTACCCGTACATGCTGTATTGGTTTTGTGTGTTTATGGATGAATGTGTGGTATAATGTGTTATCTAAGTGTTTGTAAATAAAGTTCTGTGCATGTTTATGGCCCAGGATGTCCGCTTGTTCAGTCTCATGCCGTTAAATGTGTGTGCAGCGCTCCGTTAGCGGTATAGCCGCGACCTACGTCAGAAATGCGGACCTACGACAGGCACGTGTTTTTGGTATGCGAGATACGGCAAAATCAGATATATTCTATATTATATAAAGATATATTCTATCAACCTAAGTCACACCCGTAGGTCCGGATCCCTGACGTAACTCGAGGGTTTCCTGTACATTATCAACGAGGGGTCAGCGAAAAACCTCCACTGTGAGAGCTGGGTCCAGAAACCATCGGATTCAAAGAGGGGGGCCACTGGACTTGTGTCAACGATAAGCAAAGACGCAGAGAGAAAGGAGCGGTTCCACTCAAAATACGCGCCGTGTAAACTAGGCCTAAATTGATTTTTTGTAAATGTGGATCTAAACAGATCATTAAATTCAGGAAATTATTCTAAGTTGATTTGTAGTTCTAAACATATTTAGAGTACCGTTTTTCCGTCGTACACGTCGCACTGCCGTATTAGTCGCATAAGTCCAATTATGTCCAATAATGTGGAAAAATCCATAAACGTGTCGCACCGCCGTATAAGTCACATCTATTATGCATCACCACTGACGCGTTGCGTATGTTACGCGTCACCGCTGACAACCCGGAAATGTGGGCCGGTTTTTTGCCATCAGCTGGATTTTAAAAATAGTTTTGCTACGTCTGATGAAACAACGTGCGCGCGTAGCGATCAGAAACGCTGCATCTATTTAAAATCTAACAAGATAAACACTCAAAACAATTATTTGTTTGTTGAAAATTATAGTAAAGATGTGTCTGAGCTGTACTTTTCCTTAATAAATGAACGTTATGGTCAAATCAGCTGGATTAAAAAAATGGTTTCGCTACGTCTGATGAAACAACGTGCGCACGTAGCGATCAGAAGAAACGTTGCATTTCTTAGCATGCTCAATAATCCAGGTAGAAAAATCTAAAAAAGCTAAGTCTGGTCCTCTGGACATTCAAAAAACAAAACAAAGCAAAATAAATTAAAAAAATTGTAGAAACGTTTCGTCTTTCGTCCGAAAGACTTCCTCAGTCTGAGTTGCTGTATTCAGCTCAGTCTTATAAATAGCACCCTCTCCACCCCTGTTTAATGATGGACGGTTTCTTTTCACAAAGATGGCCTCCTTTACTCCTCTCTCAAACCATCGTTCCTCTCTATCAAGGATGTGAACATCTTCATCTCAGAAAGAGTGACCGCTGGCCTGGAGTCCAGGGTGTCCGGGGTGGAGGCCTCCGGGTTCAACTGTCCCCCTCCTACAATGCTGTTATTGCTAGTATCACTCAGCCCTCTGGGAATAGCAAACAACCATCAGGGTGCTAACGATCCATCGTTAGGCTGATGGTCCTCCTTGATCATGTGAGCAGTTGGTTTCGCCTGTCATCAGCCAACTGGTTTATCCACTGTGAGAGGGTGCTATTTATAAGACAGAGCTGAATACAGCATCTCAGACTGAGGAAGTCTTTCGGATGAAAGACGAAACGTTTCTACAACTTTTATTTTTGTTGCTTTGTTTTGTGTTTTGAATGTCCAGAGGACCAGACTTAGCCTTTTTAGAATCCGTGACACTGTTGACTGACACTCCCAATAGAACCTAACAGTGTTTGGTTGTACTCCGTTATGCTAGGCTTTCCTCCAGACTTGTAAAACCTACCAGGGTGGCAAACGTTTGAGTCACAGAGATGCTCCTCCTCTCTCTCTCTCTCTCTCAAA
Source organism: Garcialebias charrua (assembly GCA_038048925.1). Taxonomy (NCBI): domain Eukaryota; kingdom Metazoa; phylum Chordata; class Actinopteri; order Cyprinodontiformes; family Rivulidae; genus Garcialebias; species Garcialebias charrua. Next base: position 11,251 of record JBBPBX010089723.1, read on the forward strand.
ATCCTCCATGGTCTCCATCTTCTCAATGTGCACAGCTGAAGAGGTGGGTTGTACTTGTTTTAAGTGATGTGGAGGTCAATAAAGAAGTTGAATACGCTGAAACACTGGGGGGGGGAATAAAACAAAAACACATAAATGTATTTCTTGATTACAATGTTATCTCTCCAACAGCAAGGTGGCTGGTTGATCATTTTTTTCCAAGTGTCTCACTGCAATACTTACCATCCTGAGGCAATGGGAATGCCCATCTTCCTATTTCTGATCTGGAATTGGCATCGGTTTTCCATGAAAAAAAATATTTAATTTTTTTTTTTTATAAGGCCTGATAAAAAAAACAATGGTTTAAAGTGTAATGTATACCGGTACTCACTGGGCGTTGACTTAGGTTGATGTTGTCGTACCTCGCGGGCCAAAAACACGTGCCGATCGTAGGTCCGCGTTTCTGACATAGGTCGCGGCTATACCACTAACGGAGCGCCGCACATACATTTAACGGCATGAGACTGAACAAGCGGACACATACTAGGCCATAAACATGCACAGAACTTTACATGTACAGTAAATGAATACAATAAATAAAAAATATACAGTACTGTACACTGTAATTTCTTACTTTGAGCTGGTCAAAGCCTGCCTTCGTCTTTTAGCATTAGCTCTTGCACCCGTCCGAGCTCCCCCAGCTTCCTTACGCTCCACACGCACACACGTGGTCAAAACTGTTTAAAAGAAGGACTGTTAGCTTCTTAACTTCATACATTTGGAGCCAGAAAAAAAAAACTTACTGAAAGCCGTTTCTCCGCGATGTTCCTCCATCCAAAACAAGCTGCTCGGCGTTAGCTGCTGTTAGGCCCCGCCATTAGCAGCACTTGTTAGCATGTCAGTTCATTCAAAAAGGCTGTCGGCTTTGTATCTCCGCGTTAGCTCGGTGTCCCCCGACATCTTAGGCTGCCAGGCGGACATTTGCGGCGAGCTCCCAGCCGCAGATGGCCCCTCCGCGACATGTCGGCTCGGTGTCTTCGCCTGTGTTAGCTGCTCTGTTAGCTGCTGTCGTTAGCATGTCGGGCGGCGTTGTGGGAGCGATCGCGGGGCGATCGGCGGCTGCTCCTCCGGGCCTGAGACGTCCACAGAGTTGACCGAGTGTTTCCAGCTAATTTATCCGTATGAGGCAACCCTGATCGGACACACGGTCCTCTAGAGCAGTGTTTTTCAACCAGTGTGCCGCGGAACAGCAGTGTGCCGCGAGAGATCGTCTGGTGTGCCGTGAAAAATTAGTAAATTATGAAATTTTTATTAACTGGTGTAATTTCCTTACCGCGCGGTAGGTGGCAGTATAGAGCATAGCGTCGCACATTAAAACAAGAGAAGTAGCGGCACATGAACATGACGTGAGCAGTGAGCAAAACAAACCAACAGCGAGGACCTTCTCAAACAAACAGGGATGGAAAACTTTTTCAAAAGAAAAAATACTAAATCCGGTCTGGTCCCTGGACAAAATACGGACCCAGATGAAGGCCCAAGTGGAAATCAGAAGAAGGCAGAAACCGTGAACGTGAGACTGTACAGTAAGGCTTACATCTCTTTTGGATTTACTTTTAGCTATTTTGACATTGCTCCCATTTTCCACAACATATCTGTGCAAAGTGAGCTTCTCCAGCCTAACTGCCATGAAAACTAAAAGCAGAGAGAGACTGAAAGCTGTTGAGGAAGAGCTTTGTGTGTGTGTTTTCTTCAATTTGTGCCAGAATATTAGGTTTGTGTTCATCCAAACAGGCACAGGTTTCACACTAAGTGAGTAAAATGTAGAGAGAATGGTAGCACTGTTCAGGTGTATTTGAAGGCACGTTAGGTGCAATTTCATCCTCTTTAATTTTAAGACCACATTGGTGTGGTACTGTTCAGGTGTATTTCAAGGCATGTTAAGTGCAATTTCATCCTCTTTAATTTTAAGAACACATTGTTGTGGTACTGTTCAGGTTTATTTCAAGGCATGTTAAGTGCAATTTCATCCTCTTTAATTTTAAGAACACATTGTTGTGGTACTGTTCAGGTGTATTTGAAGGCACGTTAAGTGCAATTTCATCCTCTTTAATTTTAAGAACACATTGGTGTGGTACTGTTCAGGTGTATTTCAAGGCATGTTAAGTGCAATTTCATCCTCTTTAATTTTAAGAACACATTGTTGTGGTACTGTTCAGGTTTATTTCAAGGCATGTTAAGTGCAATTTCATCCTCTTTAATTTTAAGAACACATTGTTGTGGTACTGTTCAGGTTTATTTCAAGGCATGTTAAGTGCAATTTCATCCTCTTTAATTTTAAGAACACATTGGTGTGGTACTGTTCAGGTGTATTTCAAGGCATGTTAAGTGCAATTTCATCCTCTTTAATTTTAAGAACACATTGTTGTGGTACTGTTCAGGTTTATTTCAAGGCATGTTAAGTGCAATTTCATGTTAAGTGCACCTTGAAATAAGAAATATAAAACATGATAAAAATACATTTTTGTGTTCATTTCATTCCTATTCAAGACACTTTGATAAGAATGACTATATATTTAATGTAGGCGGATACAGTGTATCTATGTTTACAATTTTGGTTGGTGGTGTACCTCGGGATTTTTTCAATGAAAACACTGTGCCTTGGCTCAAAAAAGGTTGAAAAACACTGCTCTAGAGCCAGCTGACAGGAGCCTCTATGGTGGAGCTCCATTGACCGCACTTGGGAATTGTAAAATGGCGACCGGAAACGACCGGAAGTTGCGTAAATACGATAAAATTGTAATAAAAACATAATATTAATAATTATATTTTATTTATAAAGCCATTTAAAACAACCACAGCTGCAACAAAGTGCTGTACACATGAAATTAATAACATTTAAACACACACACAAAAAAAAATTTATTTCATATTTTTATTAAATATGATACAATCGTAAGTCTGAATTGCCGTAGGTCGCGGGTGACGTAGGTCGAGGGTTTCCTGTATATATATATATATA
>JBBPBX010089724.1:2826-14248 GCA_038048925.1 Garcialebias charrua
ATATATGTGTGTATATATATATATGTGTATATATATATATGTATATACAAAGTATGTGTATATATATGTATATACAAAGTATGTATATATATATGTATATACAAAGTATATATATGTAGGTTATATATATATATATATATGTGTACTGTATTTAGACTTCCTCGGACGTCACTGGACCCACTCTGTCGCCAGTGGACTCCTCATATACCATGGTGTAGATTTTATATTGAAGTCTCTCACGCTGTAATACGTTTCAGGGGACCAACCAACGACATCACAAAACGCTCTACTTCGCAGGCGGGAGGTGGTGGTGGGGGCAGTGTGGCAGCCATATCTTTTCTTGTATTCAAGAATTGAAGGACCTCACGTTCAAAATCCTTCCGCTGCATGGGTCCCTGCTCCCTACGGGGTCTCTTCTGCGCTGATCCTGTAAAGAACACAGTACATGTGTTGAATGTTAGATGAGCTTTCAATTAATTGTTCTTATGAGTTTACATATGTTCTGTGTGTGTGGGTGTGTTTTGAAGTGGGGGAGATTTTGCCACCACTGGATCAGTTGTGTGTGTATTTGTGTCTGTGGTTTTTTGACACTAAATCTACACAAAAAGCACGATGAGAGTCACACCTGGGGCAGACGAAGGTGCTGGCATCACAGACGTGGTGGATGGTAAATGGTAAATGGAGCTTATTTATATAACGCTTTCCAGCCCCCTGTGAGGAGCCCCAAAGCGCTTTACAATACCAACCATCCACCCATTCATACACACATTCATACACCAGTAGCGGCAGACTGCCATGCAAGGCGCCTTTCCAGTCCTACCGGGAGCAACTCGGGGTTAAGTGTCTTGCCCAGGGACACAACGACACATGGTGGGCGGATGCGGGATTCGAACCTCCAACCTTCCGATCAGGGGTCGACTGCCATTACCACTACACCACGGCCGCCTGGATGATGTGACAGGAGAAGTAGTTCTCACTGGAGCAGGAGTTGTCACTGGAGATACGGTTTGAGACAGCTCCAACACACCTGCGTCAATAGTTTCTGTGAATCAAATAACAAACCATTTATTTAACTTTAATATTTATAACAACATTGCAGTATGTCTGTGAGTCACAACTTACCAAGAATGGACGAGGCCTCGAATGCTGCTGAATCGTCTTCATCAGCCTCCTCTTGGTCCTGTGTCTCGTCAACAGCGGCCTGGTCCTCCACATCTGTCCTGTCCGGCATGTTGCCACTGGTTGGACGTGGCGTGACAAATGGCTTCATGAATGACATGACCGCCATGTACTTCCATTTAGGAGTGATGTCTGCGGCTGCACCACTCCGGTTTCTGTCTCGATCCTTTTTGATCTCCTTCGCATAGGTGTCCCGGAGACTCTTCCACCTCTTCTTGCATGTTTCCACTAAACAAAGGCATTGAAAAACGTTAAATGTGGTGGCTATACTTTGTGATAGCTGAAATCATTCTTATTTTTATCCAATTTGTGATGTAGTTTGAAGGTTATGATTGTTTGAACAAACTGTGAAATAAGGGGCAGATATAATAAGATTTCATCTTCTTTGTGCTCCATTTATTTTATCCGACTTGTATTCTTGTATCTGATGGAACTGTCTTGTATTGTTCTTTTATAATGAATGAACAAACATCAAATCAAAATCAAATCGGCTAGCAGAGCTAGCCAGCTAAACTGGCTAAACGTTAAACGTTCACAATTCAAAACTTACCTGGTACATTGAGTTCATCACTGACACTACGCCAGGCAACGACCTTTTTATTTCTGTCTCTGTAGAGGACATTTGACTGGTCGTAAAGGACTGGATACGAACACACAGCTACGATGAGTTTCTCCTCCATTGTACACGACTTCGCGCTTTGAGTCACACAAACAATACATCAGTTGCGCACAACGGTCCCCTCGTTCCGCGTCACATAGCTCCACCCCGACTCTCCCTGATTGGTTGACACACCAACCAATCAGGGAGAGTTGAGCGGCGTTTGAACGTTTGAACCGCGAAATCTTCAACATGTTGAATGCTCGGTTTGGAGGTGGAAGCCGGTTCACGTGCACGAAAAAACGCTCCTCAGCACGCTCAACACGCACGCGACCTGACGCCAGACGCCAGGAGGTGCCTGGAAGTGCGTCCACCATTGACTTTACATGTAAACTGGACGCTTTGGAGGTAAAAACGCTGCTTGGTGTGACCACACCATAAGCATACAGGTCAGGAAGAGAGCCAGTCATTCCTCTGAAGAGGGTATCCGTACTCCTTTGAATAAAACATCACACAGATGTATTTAACTCGGGGCTAAAATATATGTATGGTAGCAAGACATGAAAATTATATATTGCCAGTATTATTTACCGTAATCCTCCTTTACACAGTCGACCCAGGCCACCATCTTGCCAACTGGACCTGGTTTTGCACCCTGTGAAATCCAGAACCAGCCACACAGGAACAACTGCACGTCACCATTACAACAGGAACGGAATCTCTTGAGGACAGCCTGTTGACAGATCATATTACACATTTTGTTAAGGTTTTCTTTCAAACTGTTGGCATGAAATGGAGTGCCCTCCTTAAAACAGTGAAAAATACTATGATCAAATGGAACTCATGTTTACAGCACGGGAAGTCATTTACAGTCATTATCAGCAAATTAGCATATGCTTTATGATGGGGCTGGTTTGTGAGATTGATCAGTATACCAATATTCTAATCTTAGATGTCGTGTTTTCACAGCTGCAAGCAAAATCATTAACAGAAATAAAGACTTGAAAACCTCAGTCATTTTTATTACAAAAATAAATGAAATAAAAAAAATATTTAGTAAATTAAAGACCGTGTAAAGTGAAATTAAATGTGTGTTTTTATTTTGTCACACGGCATAAATATTAGGGTTGTACATCTCTGTGTGACAGACGATTCGATTCACATCTAGATACAAGGGTTACGATTCGATTCAAAAACGATTTATTGTAAAAACGGAACGATTCGATTCGATTCGATGCAGTATAAAAGCGATTCGGTTCGATTCGGTGCAGTATAAAAGCGATTCGGTTCGATTCGATTAAACTTCAAAAAATTCTACGTTTTAATATTTGTTGATGTACCGGTAGACAAATATTTCATTATGAAAGAAAAAGGACCATTTCTATCAATGTGACATTCTTAGAGCATTTTTAAATTTGTAAAAGTCCACATATATCATATCTAAAAGGGTGCTGTAAAGCACTGGTAAAAATAAAGTAAAAAGCCAAACAAAATAATCACATGTTAAATGTGTTTATTTTTAAACATGGACCTAAAGACCAGCTAAAAGAAAATTTCCTACAGAAAATACAGAAAAAATATAAAAGGCACAAATGGTTACAGCAGCATGTAATAAAATAAAAATCACTAGGAAAAAAAACCCAGGAATAAGCTATAAGCACAAAGCTCCTGAGTCCTGTGCAATAACCTGTTGTGCAATAACACAACCTGTAGTTTGGTAGTTATGTGCAATATAGATCATGTGCATTTTAGCTTATATTTCATTACTACCTTGAAATAGTTATTCACACAAATTCATCCTGCTTCACCGTTAAAATTCTACCATGTTGTTTACTATTTTTCTCTTCAGAAACTTTGTAAATATTATAATTACTGTTTCACTTTTTGGTAGTTTATTTTGTACCCTTATTGCATGCTTTAGTATTTCCTGTTTGCTTGTTGTTTGTTTTTTAGCAAGTCAAAATCGTTTTTTCTCATCCTGAGCATTTCATTGTACTAAGTTAACCCTGTGTTAACCTGCATATGACAAATAAACACTTGAACTTGAACTTAATAATACAAAACATAATGCAAGAACAGTACACCTAACAACAGCAGCACGAACATGAGTTTGTGTGAGCAGGTGGGCACGGATTAATATAAAAACATGCTCTCTTTACCTCTTGACTTCTTCACTGGCCTGGTCCCTCACAGATCTAGTTGCCATCCTCACTTCAAAGTCTCCCAACAGCTCGTCCAGCGCTGACATTTTCTTCTTTTTACAAGGTGGTTCATCATCTGAAATAGAAAACAAGCACCATATATTACTGACTGTTAGCCATGAAGTTTTTTTTTTTACTGACTTTACCATTTTATGTAAAAATCTTCATCTGATGTTCAGAATTTATTTATGTAGGGACTCGTGTACATGTGTAAAAGATATATCATTATCATCATGATGATTATTTAACTCTTTCTGTGCATGCATGCAGATTCTCTCATTATAGTGAATGTGTTTTATGCTGATACAATGACTGCAGCACAAGTTTAAGACAAAGTCAGCTCATTCTTGATCACAAGTTATAAAACACAAACCTGTATGCTCATCTTGGGTCTGGGGTGCATCATTGCAGCCGTCCAAATCTCCATTTGCAGGTTCAGTCTGCACTGGACCTCTCTGAACTGAATCCCCCGTTACCTAGAAATAAAACATGACATTACATTTAGTGTACACTGTACAGTATGGTTAAATGCAGTGTAAACAATCAAAAAACAGTAGGCAGAATAAATCTAGTGACAGCAACAAAACACAGCAGACTGTAAGATGTATTTTGACAGTGTGCTGAGGGATTTACCTTGTGATGCAGGGATGTTGCTTTAGCTGTGAATGTCCTCTCTGCATCATGGCTACTGTTGTAGCTTTATGCTTCTTATTAATCTTGTATGGCTGTGGGTCATAGTCATGCAGCTTATATTATAGGTGAAGGCTGAGACAACGCAGTTCGGGTCCAACAACGTGTTTATTCTTCTGTGTAACAACAAGACTGTTCACCCATTCTGTGGGCTCATTGACAGGAGTTATCACTGCTACTGAGGAAGGGCAGGGACTTAAAACGGGGGTCCAGAGCTACTACAGTGTGGAAGAGATCTTCAAGGCCTGTGTAGCTCCAGCTCGTGATGAACTATCACTGAGTTGCCCGTAAAATTTAGTGATAACGTTACCCATCGCTTTGTGTGTGGCAGCTGCATGATCCTGCTCGTTGTTGTGAGGCTTGAAAAGTTGTTGGTCGAGGTTTGTTGTGCTACCAGTGTACTTCGGAGGTGCGCTGCATAGCTTACAAATAGCGTGGCTTTTGTCGAGTTTTCCGTCCTTCTAGTAAAACCCGAAAACGTTCCACACTTTAGATTTTTGTCTGGCTGATGTGTTGAAAATCTTTCGCGGTGACTCGCTAGCGCGCGGCTACTATTTACATCCATGCTCGCTCGTGCTCTTGGTGAGCTATGGCGCATGCGTGAGAATAGCTTCGCTCTCGCGTTGTTTTAGAAACGCATTGTAAACCCAGCAAGTCTCGCGATAACCGGTCCGTAACCGGTCCGTGTCTTTTTAACCGGTTCATCTCTGGATTTGTGGCTGGTTGCTGTCGGTTTACGTGGCTGCTACCGATGCAACCACATCGCTAGCTTGTCAAACCGGATATCCGGTCGAATCGGTTAATCTATAACAAGCCTAATAAATATGTGTTATTAATCACCCATATAAATCTGACTGATTAAAAACATTGATTTCCTTATAAAATTAAGTCTCAAAAATCATGAAAAAACATGATTTTGCCTTGCTCTAGAACGCTGGGGGCGTGTCGCACGTGGGCGTGGTTTCAGCGCAGTACTGCACTCATGTCCTTTTCCTGCCTTGAGCGAGAGACAGACAAGGAGCAGCAGTGAAAACCTGCTCTGTTTTTATCTGAGTTCTGGCCGGTCACCTCGCATGCGGGGTCTGTGTTGGTGATTAAAAAGAGTAATCACGTTGATAAGTTATCTCATCTCTGTGTCAGCAGAGTCACGGCGCTCTCACACACACACACACACGCGCGGGGGGGCTCGGATGTGAAAACAGGTGCAGCTCGCTCCAGCCGCAAAAGACAGAGGGCTGCGCAGCGGTTTTCTGTGTTTATATGTTCATGAAAACTTTAAAAAAATAAATTAAAAACAGGGAGTGCTTCTCCTTCAGAGCAGACCTGCACACCAGGAAATATTTAGAACCTGGTGCAGCCTCGTTGGACATGACTTTAGTTCACTCGTGACAAGTTCATTCCTCCTCGGAGGAGGAGGAAGAATGAATGGTGACAGCTTCAAGTGATCACTTGACTTTTGGCAACAAAAAAAAAAAAAAAGAAATGTCACAATGGAGCAGCTGCAGTCCATGCGTAAAAGGAGTGAGAGTACAGGAGGGAGACGGTCGTCGGTAGCGAGTGACGGCTCCACGAAGAACGCATTTATATGACTGGAGCAGCAGGGGGTTGGGCTATACTAATGAGGACCGCGTGACGAAACGCGGTCACGTTTAAAACACGCCTAAAAAATCCTGAAATAGAAATATGTTTAAACACAGTTTGCTCTATAACTCCAAAATTAATTGAGCTACAATTTTGAGACTTTTTACTCATTTACAAGATTACAATTATCACATTTATAATGTTTATTGAAGAAAATGTTGAAATTCACTTTACACGGTCTTTAAGCTATTGAAATTAATGAACTTTTGTGAATACTACATTTGTTGAATATGACTGTACATTAGGAGAGGTGCTCTCATCTTTTTAGGAATGTTTCACATCTAAAATAGTTTAGTAAATTAAACTTTATATACCAGCTTTCAAGATATAAAGATTACAAACTGCTTCACAATCAACATTAAAACAAAACATGTGGAACTAGTCTTGCTTTTAATGTTATGATGAAAAAAATGTCCTGATAAAATGAGGAGGGGGCTGTAAACACTGTCCCATTTGAGCTCTTAACAAAATGCATGCAAAAAAATAAATAAATAAAATAACACGGAACCCATGGAACATGGCCATATAATAAATTTGAACCAGAACAGTCAGCTGTACTTTTAAACTATGAGGTTTGTCGTGTTTCTTTATGGATCTGAAGCTAAAAGAACCGCAACCTGTCCTGTTACCTCGTCTCTGTTTGACACTATCAACAGCAAAAAAGCAATATATACTGAACACAAATAGAAATTATTAGGTTAAACATTGTCCGATTGAATAACTGAGAATGTTCAGGTACTTTATTGGTACATTTTTATACCAAAATCACCGGTAAAAATGCCTGCTAGCATTAGCTAAAGCTAACGTTAGCCACACAATCGAAGCAAAGTAAAACTCACCTTCGTGTTTGTGGATGTAAGACGAGGCATACATCTTAAAGCCTTTCTCTAATTTAGTCGTTGGAGCTTTGGATGAGACTTACAAATGCGATCAACATCGTTAATAGTCAGCTTGGGCAAGCCCTGCAAACACGAACACCTCGAATAAAACGCCATGTTCAATAGACCGGAAGTGAGCGAACCACATTGACCGTAACACGGAAGTTGACGTGCAAAGAGCCTATAGACCTTACCAGGGAGGCTTAAGAGTGTGATCCCCCTATAGTTGGAACACACCCTACGGTCCCCCTTTTTGAATAGGGGAACCACCACCCGAGTCTGCCAATCCAACACCATGTTCAGGCATAAGGGTGTACATATGTGCTCTTGGCACCAGGACACCCTAGGTCGCAGTTCGATGATCGACTTTGTTGTCGTCTCATCTGATCTGCGGCCGCATGTCCTGGACACTCGGGTGAAGAGAGGGGCGGAGCTGTCAACTGACCACTACCTGGTGGTGAGTTGGCTCCGATGGTGGGGGAGGATGCCGGTCAGACCTGGCAGACCCAAACGTATTGTGAGGGTCTGCTGGGAACGTCTGGCAGAGTCTCCCGTAAGACGGAGCTTTAACTCCCACCTCCGGGAGAGCTTTGAACACGTTCCGAGGGAGGCGGGGGACATTGAGTCCGAGTGGGCCATGTTCCGCGCCTCTATTGTCGAGGCAGCTTATCAGAGTTGTGGCCGCAAGGTTGTTGGTGCCTGTCGTGGTGGCAACCCTCGAACCCGGTGGTGGACACCGGCGGTGAGGGATGCTGTCAAGCTGAAGAAGGAGTCCTATTGGGCCTTTTTGGCCTGTGGGACCCCGGAAGCAGCAGATAGGTACCGACAGTCCAAGCGGCATGCGGCTCGGGTGGTTGCTGAGGCAAAAACTCGGGCGTGGGAGGAGTTCGGAGAGGCCATGGAGAATGACTTCCGTACGGCTTCGAGGCGATTCTGGTCCACCATCCGGCGTCTCAGGGGGGAAAGCGGTACGCGACCAACACCATTTATGGTGGGGATGGCGTGCTGTTGACCTCAACTCGGGATGTTGTGAGTCGGTGGGCGGAGTACTTCGAAGACCTCCTCAATCCTACTGGCACGTCTTCCACTGAGGAAGCGGAGCCTGGGGACTTTGGGTCGGGCTCTCCAATCTCTGGTGCTGAGGTCACCGAGGTGGTTAAAAAGCTCCGCGGTGGCAGGGCTCCAGGGGTGGATGAGATTCGCCCTGAGTTCCTTAGGGCTCTGGATGTTGTGGGGTTGTGTTGGCTTACGCGACTCTGCAATATCGTGTGGACATCGGGGGCAGTTCCCTTGGATTGGCAGGCCCTCAAGATGATATGTGAAACGTAAAATATTTTTATCTCTTGAATTTTTCCAGTAATCTTTGATTGAGCACAACAGAGAACATCAAATGAGATCAATCAACATCTTGTTGAGGAACCTGTGACCAAGAAAAGGTGCTGGGTATCTGATTTGAGTTTATGAAACTGGCCCTTAGTTTGAAAAAGGTTTTAATTTTGGCTCGCCGACGCTTTTTGTAAATGAGTTTGACACCCCCGTTCTAGCACATTCACAGCAATACAACTAAATTTGTTTTTTAGGAAGAGAGTGAATAGTTGTTTGCCTCATTTGTTTCTATGTGTCTCTGTGATGGACTAGAGACCTGTCCAGGTGTCCCCCGCCTCTCCAACAGTGATGGCTGGACATTGGCACTAGTGACCCCCCGCGACCCGAAAAAGAAGAAGAGGGTAAAGCTGATGGATGTATCGTCCTTTCACTTTATGACCATTCATGTTCTTTAGCACAAAAATCACACACTTTATTTAACTGCTAAAAAATACAAATGTTTCTATATTTTTCCTAAAATACATGTATAAATAAATAAAATAGTCAGTCTTTTAAAATTACCGCAGCCTGAAGTAAAAAAAATATAAACTTTAAATGGTTTTATTAAATTTTAATTCTTTTCTAACCTTTTGTTTAAATAAAGTTCACATCTCAGTTTGTAAAAATAATCAAAATATTAATTTTACAGCATTTGTTAAACAAATACCCAAATTATTTTTTGACCAAATTTTTAACAGAATAAATAAGTAAAAGGATTTTTAAGCTTTTTTAGAAAAACAGTCATGTTTTTTTATTGTATAATTGTATTCATTTCATATTAAAACAATGACAATTTAAAAAAGAAAAATTAAACAAAACATAAAATGAAAGGAAGCAGAAGAAGAAAACATTTCTTATCATATCTGCTCCTTATCAAACATCAAATTCAAACAATCAATTCAAACATTAATATACATATTTGTAATACAAAAGTATACAGTCTCTTCAGAATTTAGCAGTCACATCAAAATACCCATTATAATTTGTTAAATTAGAATCAACTTAAATGTTACTCTTCAACAAAATAGTTTTAATCAATTTCTTAAATATTAATATGGACTTCACATTTTTTACATTGTCCTCTAGTCTATTCCAAAGATCAATGCCTCTTATGGTAGTAGACCTACCCTTTAAACTGGTTCCAAACTTGGTTTAAAAAACATTTATGTTCCCTTTAAATTATCGCAACTAATCCTTTTCACAAAGTAGGTTTGAATGTTAGATGGCAGTGAGGAAGTATGAGCCTTATACATAAGTTAAATAATATTATAATCAACCAAATAATAAAACAAGTGATTTCAATTGACAAAATAAAGTACCATAAGGATGACAATAAGATTTCCTCATTATGATTCTCACAGCTCTTTTTTGCAAAATAAAAATAGGCTTAGTTGTTGTCCTACATGCTGTTCCCCAAACATTTACACAATAAATTAAATGCGGAACTATAATTGTGTTATAAAGCAAATGTAAAGTGGTGTTATTTAACAAATCCCATACTCCATACAATACTGCAATGGATTTAGATATTTTAGTTTTAACAACAGATATATGCTGTTTCCAAGATAGTCTATCATCAATAATTACACCCAGAAACTTAACCTCATTTACTCTACATATCTTAATACCATCAATTTCAAAAGAAAAATCCAAAGTTATTTTTATTACTAAATATCATAAAATTGGTTTTATCAATATTCAATGATAACTTATTTCGTTTAAACCAAATTTGTTTTGTTTTTTTAACTCATTTTTTATCACCACAAACATCCGTTCCAAGTCTTCACCCAAACAAAAGAAAGTGGTATCATCAGCAAATAAAACACATTTGAGGATATCAGACACTTCACTTAGATCGTTCATATATAAAATAAATAACTTGGGTCCAAGGACTGAACCTTGTTGTGGTACTCCACATGAAGTTCTGAGTAAATTAGAACGTACATTATCCATCAAAAAAGGCGTTCAATACAAGATCATCTGGACTTTATTTGTTGCAGAAAACGTTTCACCCTTTATCCAAAAGGCTTTTTCAATTCAGAATGGCAGCTGTGAGACAGAGAAGTTTTATACAGGCTGACATGCCACGCACCAACATATGCAAATTGGAAGCTGAAATAACTCCACACATACCTGAGATAACATGACCATTCTATTTAAAATTGACAAAACAACACATCACAGCTTAACAGTAGGGGGTTTGTTAAGGTCACTGAAACAAACTGTGAGAGTCAAAAAGGCGTTCAATACAAGATCAACTGGACTTTATTTGTTGCAGAAAACGTTACGACTCCTATCCAGGAGGCTTTTTCAATTCCATGAACAAACTGTGCGAAGTTTGGAGTTATAACAGAACCACGCACCATCATATGTAAATTGCAAGCTGAGGTAAAACATACATGTAAATTGACAGATCACACCTTAACAGTAGGGGGTTCCCTTGAGGTCTCTGACAGAAGACACAAGAGGTTGCTCTCCTGTGTTTGGACATTCTTTTGTGGATGGGCTGCTTAGTTTCTCCATAAAACTAAACTAAGCAGCCCATCCACAAAAGAATGTCCCAACACAGGAGAGCCACCTCCTCTGGACAAAACTCAGCTGTTCACCTCCACCTCACGGACAAGGGACACTCATTTGATGACCAGAATGTGCAAATTTTGGACCGAGAGCACAGATGGTTTGAGAGAGGTGTGAAGGAAGCTGTTTATGTTAAGAGAGAAAAACCTTCTCTTAACAGAGGAGGAGGTCTGAGATTTCAACTTTCAAGACTTATAACTCAGTTTTGGGATTGATTCCGAAACGTTTTACACCGGATGGGAGCAGAGGTGTCTTGTCTGTAAATTAGACTAACAAATTTCTTTGAGAAGCCT
>JBBPBX010089725.1:0-14248 GCA_038048925.1 Garcialebias charrua
CTGGAACATCATCATCATCCCTATCTCCGTCTTCACTCACTGTTCTCTCTGCCTGCCTGGAGGAAATAAAGGCATGGATGAATCAGAACTTTCTTCAATTAAACTGCTCGAAGACTGAGGCCATATTGATTGGCACCCCTCACCAGATACAAACATCAACTTTAACAACAATCTCCTTCTCTGGTCAAGACATCCCCCTCTCCACCTCTGTTACAAATCTTGGAATAAAAATGGACTCTCATCTTACATTTGAAAATCACATTAAGCATCTGTTTAAAACCTGCTTCTTCCATCTTCGAAACATCTCCAGACTTCGCCCATCTCTGACTTTTCCTGATGCTGAGAAACTCGTCCATGCCTTTGTCTCCTCCAGGCTCGACTACTGCAACTCCCTGTTTATTGGTATCCCTGGCAAAAACCTTCAGAAACTTCAATACATTCAAAACAGTGCAGCAAGGATTCTGTTGAGAGTTCGTAAATTTGAACATATTACACCCATTCTCCATAACCTCCATTGGCTTCCTGTCACCTACAGAATTCAGTACAAAACTGCTCTCATTACCCATCAATGCTTGCACGGCACTTCACCTGACTATCTAAAGGACATTCTTGCACCATATTCATCCACCCGGTCTCTACGATCACAGAACAGTAATTTCCTTCATATTCCTCGGACCAAATTGAGGACCATGGGAGACCGAGCATTCTGTGTGGCTGCCCCCCGCCTGTGGAACTCCCTCCCTGACGACCTGAGAGCTCCACAGTCACTGGTTGACTTTAAAAGCAGCATAAAGACTTTTCTTTTTAAGCAAGCCTATTCTGCCTCCACATGATTTTATCTTTGATCTTAGCTGATATCATTATTGATTTTACTTGATTTTATCACTTGTTTTATTTTATTTATTTTTTAAGCAAGCCTAATCTGCATCCATGTAATAGAATAATGATGTTTAGTAAGGTATTTAAACACTTACTGAGCCACCATTATTGGATGCGCAGTTTAGCAGACTTTAATCTTGCACAAACTGCCACCAAAGTGCGAGTTCTTCCTTTTTCCGATACTAAATTGTTTTTACTGTGATTAGACAAGAAATGTAACTTCACAGGAAACTTCAATTTATATTGGTCTACCAAAAAAATAGACCTTTTATTGAAACTATCACAAGAATTACATTAAACATTTGTATCGATATTAGCTCTGATTTAATAACTACGTTGACAAGAATTCAAATTAAAACAAACAGACAATTAAAACTTAACTGTTGGCACATTACTTGACAGATTAATAGCTTATGAAAAATAAGAAATAGGAGGAAGGAGTTCTGGAGCTAAGTTAAGCTAAAGTTGTTTACTTTGAACCAGACTGGGTGACACCGTTTCCCCCACACGAGCAGACTGCTGGGCTCCCGCACGCTCAAACACACCACGGCTCGTTACCTGTTGGAGGTTCGTCTCTTGGAGACAAGAGTGGAGAAGTTTGTGGACACACACGTGGATGGGTTTGTCCAGTGGCCGTCCAGTTGGACTTCAGCGTGAGTGTGCTGATTCACGATACGAGGAACTCGCCTCCCTCGGCAGGGACCAACGGTCGAGCGCACAGACTGACTTTCAAAATAAAACTTTAGAAAACAAATTCTTCCAGAACAGTGACAGGATCACAGTAAGGCTTTGCTATGATCCTAGCGGAGACGTGGGTCGTTGACATATGACCGGGCCGACTCCAGCTTTCCCAGGGAAGAGAAACAGTTGCAAGTAGTTCTCCTCCAAAAACTAACTTCCAAATAGGAAGTGCCCATTATATGGGGGAGGTGGGGTCTCCCCACCTCCTCAACGGCTACAGGCTGGTTAACAAAATAAAAGATGGAAGTATGATCCCATAGGCAGAAAGTCTCTTGACGGACAACAGGAAAACTGTTTACATAAATCAGCCAGATGGCCTGCCTGTGAGCACAGCTAATGTTATGTCTAACTTCATAGACAACACAAAAGAAGCTGCAAAATAAACGTTTACTCTGACCTTGTGCTTTAGATTCAAAGACTGCTTGCTTCTGCAGAAATAAACCAGCCGAAGGGTCAAAGTCATGCAAGTAACAGATCATCATTGAAATGACAAAAATACTGTTTGATCAATTCTGAATTAACACACATTAAAGAGAAAGTTCAATCTGATTAATTAGTGTCCATTAATTCATAATAATTGTCACAAAATATAAGTGTCAATTTGTCTCCTTGAGGGCTTCAAGAAGGTGTAACACTTAGAGTTTCAGAGAGATGTGGAGAGGTGTACTTGAAGGTCAAGACAGAGGCCTATATCACTACAGTCCCCCTTTTTGGAAGTCATCGCCTGTCCTTGGAGATGAGTTCCAACACGAAAGGATACCACCGAATGTCTCTGACCTCTATGTAATCCAGCAAGTGGAAAAAGAAAAATCAAAAAGTTCAAAATTATACTCCCATAATGTTTTTGGAAATTCCATACTGTTCGTAGGTAATCCCATTGCGGCAAGCTTTTAATCCTTTGGAAAACATAGTCTGTTAACCCATGGAGAACTGAGTCTGTGATCCCTTGGAAAACAAAGTCTTATAATCCACAACGGTAAATCCACAACGATGGGGTTATTGATTTCATCAGCAACAATAGTTTTAATCAGCATGTAGAGGGGATCCCTCGATTGAAGCAGAGGAGGCGGGCCTTGGATGAAGGTTGAAGACCAACGTTGGATCAGCAGGTCCCCACATCGAAGGTTGCAGGCTGGATGGCTTCCAGTCGGTGCCACCCTGGTTCAATGTGTCATGCAATTATGTGGTTTTAGGTGGGCTTATGATAGGGATTCTACATTAAGCCTTACCTATATGCACCTGGTATGTAAGCTATCATGGATTAGATCAGCTACAATTACCAATTAAGGGGTGGATCAATGCTGTAAAAATCAGAAATAGGGATCTATACCTATAGAAATGTGGAGGGCTTCTGTAACGAAGGCCTCTTCATTCAAACTATTCCTCCATTCATTATTTAGTTTAGGTTAAACTAAAATAAAAAATGAAACTAGTTTGGTCTAAATGTCTGTTGTCTTTTAGACGAACGACGCAAGATTTGGTAATCCCTAAAAATTTTGAAGTCTATGGCGAGACTCATCAAAATGAATAGATCTAGAATAGAAACGATCGCATCGGTTCTACTAAATGATTGGGAGATCAGTGTAGATTATAGTACCTTAAGTAGTATTAATCTACTATGACTCATCAAAGATTGAGATCTTTAACAAAATGAACAGCATGTTGGCATAGTTAAAATCCATTTAAGTCTTCAACTAATCAACAATCAAAACCTCTATTGGCTGGGAGTGTTCAGAAAACAATAACAACTTCAATAACACAAAAGTAGCAATCAAGCAACTAAAAACAACGTTTCACTACGTCAAACTCACTCTGGTCGTCAGACTCCACGTCACACACAAGAAAAACAGTTCTTAGCTTTATAACCGATGTCAATTAAATCCTGCAGATTTAAACGGTTGTTAAGGTTAGTTTTTGTTGTGGGTTTTATGCTTAGCGTTTCTAAGTTCTAGTTGGAACGGTTTCTTTTCGCAACTAGAATAGTTTAAACTGTTTAGCTTATTTACTATCCTGTGCTTGGACGACCTTCTTTTCCCATGAAGTCTGTGAGTTTGCGAGATCTTTGTCGTTTGTGGGGTTATTGAAATCTTTGTCCTTGACATGGGCATGGCCTAACATCACCCCCCTGTGGTCATGAGGGACCAAGCACACGGGTGTGGACGTCCGTCCATGGGCACGAGTTAGGATGCCATTGTTTAGTTTAAGCTGTTCGCGCAGTTTATGGGGAACCTTGTACAGGAACCTTATAGGTCTCGGCCAACGTACCTCTGTACGTTTACCTCTTTCTGCGTAATGCAGGTGTGTCACAACTGTCGGCGCCGTCGCAGGCGTGTCACTGTCGTTGTGATGTATGTCATCCCACTTCATGAATGAAGAGGTGCTCTTTGAGTCTGTAAGAACTATGTCATCTCTGAGTAGTTCTAGATTCAAATGCTCTTGAACCAAGGTTTCATTGAAAACTTGGATGATAACTGAATTACCTGTCCCAGAGGACAGCACAGCGTTCTCGGTGCGAGACCCAAGGACCTCTACACCGTCCTCTACCTGTGGTAGGAAGTGTGAGTCTGCCCCCCTTTTGTTTGAGGAGGGGTCCTCAAAATCAGTAACAATGAAGTCCAAGTGACTGTCAGCGTGTTGTAGACTGTCACCTTGTGGGCTCAGATGTCCTTGAACCAAGACTTCACTGAAAGCTTGGATGATAACTGAATTACCTGTCCCAGAGGACAGCACAGCGTTCTCGGTGCGGGACTCTTGGATCTCCACACCTTCATCTACCGGTGGTAGGTAGTGCTCAGTGAGTGCCGAAGGTGTCAGCTCGCAGAGGAGGTCCTCGTGATGGGCCAGAGTCTGGTCCAATTGTTGAGTCTCCTCTGTCTCACCTGTAGTTGAAGGATCACTTACCGGGTCTGTGGTCTCGGTTGGGGAATCCTTTTTCACCTCAGCGGTACCTGTTGTTAGACAGTCAGTGTCCTGACCTTGGGGAGGTACCACGAATGGCAGTGGACTGCTCACTGTGGCCCACATCGTCTGATTGCCATAATTTATAATCGCTTCAAAGCGATTTATAAAATCTTGGCCAACCACAAATGGAGCCCGGAGTGAGTCAAGATCAGACACATATACCGGGTGGTATAGTGACATCTCGCCAATCTGCATGTGAACCATGGCTATTAGGGTTGTTCTCGTCTTTGCGAGGCCCAGTTGATCACCATAAGTGTCTTTCACAAAGGGTATTTGCCTGCCAACATCGTTAGCGGCGGTCCTTAGCTCCTCAAACAGTTTGGCTGACATGACAGACACGTCTGAGCCGCTAACCAGGAGTGCTTCTTGCTCTAGGACCCCTTCCAATGTGAGTGGCAGGTAAGCTCTCTTAGCTATCCCCCTTTTTATAAAGTTACACAGAAACCGTTCAGGTTTTTCCACACGTTTCTGTGTACGCGTGACTCTGTCTGTGTAATCATCGTCGCTGTCAGCATCATGATGGCTGTCTGCCTCATGACCTTCAGGATGCGGATTTTCAGCAATTTGTTTGCTGTCAGCATTTATGTCAGTGTTGACGTTGTTGTTGTCAACTGTGTGCACTGAGTTGTTGCAAAAGACAGTGCTGCGCGTCGCTTCATCAGGATGAACAACGTTGTTTGTGTTATCATCAAGGACAACGTCACACGTTGTGTCAGCTTGGTCAACCACTGTAACATTCAAATCATTTGACAAACAAACCACAACCTCAGTCACGTCCTCGCGCGGAGGCGCCGTTTCCATAATCTGGAGCATGTGTGACTCATTGCATGTCTCAAACTGTGCAGTTCGAGGGGCAGGGGCAGGAGGGCCGCTTCTCGGGGGCACATGTCGGGACAGACCCTTTTTCAAAGGGTCACGGTTCCCAGACATCAACTTCTCTCGAAGTTCACCCACTGTGAGACCTAGGTGAGAACTCTTTTGGTTCGATCTGAACCATCTTGGTTCATCTAGAGAGCGAACACCTACCTTGTGTGGTTCTCTGCTCCTCTCAAGGTTTTCAACCTGAGGGGCAGGGGGTTCAGAACTCCTACAGCTCGTAGCACCATGCTGATGTATGTTATTATGAAAAACCTGTGACCTCTCGCACTTTGAAGGAGAGGGAACCTCTACTACTTCCTGCGAGTGGGATGTGACCTTTTGACCTGTACAAACCTCTGATGGTATCCTAGGTTGTATTTCGGCCTCAAAAACTGACGTAGCATATTGTCTTATCACTTCCATGGAATCTTTTTTGCAATCAACCTTGAAATGAACACATTTCATTTGAAAAGGCATAAGATTCATAATGAAAAGACGTTTAAACTCCATAGTTTCCTCTAATCCAGGGACAGTTTTTCCCCCGGAGTAGACCGAGATTAGCCTGTCGTAGAATGACAGGGGATTTTCCCACTTATCCTGACGGACGTTCCTAGCAGCTAAGTAATTAGCATACGATGAGGCAGATTCCCCCAAAATGCGGGGAGCACGGGCAGGAATCCCAAGGCCCCCATCCATCCATCTAGGATAGATAGGAGAGGAGCCCCCCTCAGGTGGTTCACCTGTTTGAACGTCCATCTGTGTACTGATTTTCTGCGAAAAACCAAGTAAAGTGGGTCTCATATCGCAGCTTGCAAATATGCAAAGTGTATGAGCTGCTCAGAAAACATCCAAGATGTTAAATGAAATAAAAGTCAGTGATGTTTAGTAATTTGTCGACCTGTGACAAGGTCAAACAAAAACGGCTGTCGTTGTGAGATTTTTTTTTGAAAACCAAAACAAAGGACGCCTCATGTGTGTTATTTTAAACTCGCAGTTTAAAACAAAACAGGGACAGAGAGCCAGTTTTGCACAGAATTAAAGATAAACTGTTAAGTTTTATCTAAAAACATACATGTCTGTATTAAATCTGTGTAACTGTTCTGCCATCAACATTTGATTATATGTGAAAATCAAATTAAAGTGTGCTGTGAGTACAATATTCTCAAAATGTTTCCCGTTTAAAACAGGAACATTTAAGATGTACACATTACAGGAAGACTGCGTCTTCTCCAGTAACCAGCAGGGGGCACAGCGCTGGAAATGAGTTTATCACAGCGACTGTAACTTCTCTATCTGACCGCTATAGAGGCGCTGTTATCACCAGCGAGCGAAGCTGCAGTTTTTTAGCCCACAGACATCTAACACGGATGAAAAGCATCAAGCAGACAGACCCAAAGCGTTACGTGATACAGCTTCAGAGCCCCAGGCTCACAAAACGAAATCATGTGAGCAAAATCGGTTGAACTGTGAAACCTTTTAAACTGCGTTTAAAAGAAATAAGGTCGGTCCTCATAAAACCGGCAAAATCGGTGTCACGTGACCTGGTCACATGGCGATCGGCAGTTTTTCAGAGCAACCGGCTCTGTCCACCCACTAAAATCTCAAAAACACCGCGATTAAACAGTCTTTTCAAAGACAGTAATGGACAAACAAGCACGGAAACTCGTCTGGGACAAGCAGCAAGTGAAATTTGACGAGGAGCGGGGCTTCACCCACTGCGCATGCGTCAACACATACAGCGTAATCGACCAATCACAGCGAAGACAGAACTGTAGTTCTAAAACCCAAGTGTTCATGGGAAACTGTGTCTTCCAAACCTAACGCCACCCACTAGTGACGTGCCGTTCGAGCGGTGTGTTCACGGACCTGCGGTCGGTCGAACAAAAGCGTGGAACGGTCTTTTCAACGTTCTAAAACAGTCATAAATACCGCAAAACACCGCGGTTAAGCCAGTCTTCGACGATATTACGTGCATAGAACTCAAACAACACAGATAAACTGTCAGAAATGTGTGCAAAAATGAACCCGACAACCAGAGTCTACAGAAACCAACGTTCTTTGAACACAACACACAATGGACCAATCACAGCGTTTTAAGCAGCCATCTTGTCGGTACCGTTTAGCATTATAGCCCGATCCAAAGTCCTAGACACTCTTTCACAAAATAAACGACTTTTACACCGCAGAAAATTCTGTTAACGAGCACAACACATCCAAGCCAACTCTCACGCCCCCAGGGGAGGCAGCACGCTAACTGTGTACAACAACGGACTTTACGTCAAACGGAACCGGATCTCGGTCCGGCCCAAACTAGCGGAGTGGGTTTTCCCGAACCTCGGCAAACACGTTGTAACAGATTAGGTAAAAATGGAGCAGCAAATGTGTGACACAGCTTCAACAGAAAATCGCAGATGTAATAAAATGAAGCAGAGGTGACACGGCGGTCACAAAACGAAAAAATGCATGCAGTCTCGCGACACGTAATGAAACGTCTCACAAAAACAAACATTCATTCATCCGCAGCTCCAAAACACACGTTCAAAAGTGAAAGTAAAGAACAATTCTAACGGGAAAACACCCCAGACAATGCCACTATCAGCAATCTCTGAGACACCCACCAGCCAAAACCATTCTTATAAGCCCAAAACCAGGATGTAAAACTAATGCCAACAACACCGTAACAAAAAATAAGCTACAAAAACAACTTATCAATTTAATCTTTCAGAAGACCAGTACGCGGCCACCAATATGTAAAGGAATAAGGTGAGGTAAGGTATTTAAACACTTACTGGTCCACCATTATTGTAGATGTGCAGTTTATGAGCAGAGTTTAACTGCACAAACTGCCACCAAAGTGCGGGGTCTCAACTTTTTCAGATTAAATCAACAAATCTAACGATGTGATTAGCCAGTAATGTAATTTCACGCTTAGACTTCAATTTATATTGGTCTACCAGAAAATAGACCTTTTATTGAAACTATCACAAGAATTACATTAAACATTTGTATCGATATTAGCTCTGATTTAATAACTACGTTGACAAGAATTCAAATTAAAACAAACAGACAATTAAAACTTAACTGTTGGCACATTACTTGACAGATTAAATACTTATGGAAAATAAGAAATAGGAGGAAGAAGATGAAAGCTAAGTTAACTGAAATTAATTATTTGAAACAACCAGAGTAGCACCTTCCCATACGGTTCAGCTGGGCTTCCCACACGTTCAGGACACAATCAACGCCTCGTTACCTGTTGACGATACGTCTTGGAGATAAGAGTTGAGGTTTGTGGACACTAACGGACTGTGTTGTCCAGTTCACGCCCAGATGACCTCCGCGCGTGTGAGCTGATTCAGACGAGTGAGAAGAACCGCTTCTCCCGGCAGGAACAGAGCCAGCTACTGGCTGCACTTTCAAAATAAAACTTCAGAAAACAAACTCTTTCAGAAATGAGTGTTGAGGCACAGCAAGGCTTTGCCGCGACTCTCAGCTGAGACGTGGGTCGTTGACACCTGACCGGGACGTCTCCAGCTTTCCCAGAGGAGAGAGCAGGTTGACAGTTCGTACTCCTCGAAACTAACTTCCAAATAGGAAGTGCCCATTATATGGGGGAGGTGGGGTCTCCCCACCTCCTCAACGGCTACAGGCTGGTTAACAAAATAAAAGATGGAAGTATGATCCCATAGGCAGAAAGTCTCTTGACGGACAACAGGAAAACTGTTTACATAAATCAGCCAGATGGCCTGCCTGTGAGCACAGCTAATGTTATGTCTAACTTCATAGACAACACAAAAGAAGCTGCAAGTTAAACGTTTACTCTGACCTTGTGCTTTAGATTCAAAGACTGCTTGCTTCTGCAGAAATAAACCAGCCGAAGGGTCAAAGTCATGCAAGTAACAGATCATCATTGAAATGACAAAAATACTGTTTGATCAATTCTGAATTAACACACATTAAAGAGAAAGTTCAATCTGATTAATTAGTGTCCATTAATTCATAATAATTGTCACAAAATATAAGTGTCAATTTGTCTCCTTGAGGGCTTCAAGAAGGTGTAACACTTAGAGTTTCAGAGAGATGTGGAGAGGTGTACTTGAAGGTCAAGACAGAGGCCTATATCACTACAGTAGAAATCCTTCCAGTTTGTTCAAAATAGCCCTCTCCAGCACCTTAGATAAGGTGCTGGCCAGGGCTATAGGCCTGTAATTATCCCTACTGTTAATTCTACCAGCTCTATCTTTCACAATCGGAACTAAAATGACAGACAGTAATTTGTCAGGTAGAACTCCATGAGTTAAAAAGCCCGTAAAACACATTGCAAGTAGGGGGCATAATTTCCTGCTTGCATATTTCAGATGCTCAGCAGATACCCTGTCTGACCCACTTGACTTGTTGTTATCCAGCGTCATCACAATCTCAGAGATTTCTCTTGGGGACACAACCACATTTTCATTTCCATCAATATGTCCAACCACAAATGAATTACTTTTAACAGCATTAAAAATATCTTCATAATGTTTCCTCCATAGATCAGTGATCTCTGCTGCTCCGCTCACACCATCAATATGTGTTGGTAAAGACCTTTTATTATTACTCATCTTTTTTATTTCTGTCCAGAAATCTGTAGGGCATTTACTTTGTAGCTTCCTAGCCAGTGATTCAGCCCTGAGAGAATTCTCATGTCTTTTAATGAACCTTAAGGCATATTTAAATTTTGCATTTGCCTCCTTCATGTTAGCAAATAGAGGACCACATTTAGCTTTACCTGATTCAACCCAGGCTTTGTAAGCCCTTCTTGCCTCAGTGTGAGACTTCTCAACATACTCATTCCAGCCTAATTTAGCTTTGTAGTTCTTGATTTTACACAGATGTCGACCTGAGATAAGCAGAGAATCCACAATCTGTTCATACAGTGAGCACAATTCAACTCTGTGCTGCAGATTCTGGCAGTTGATATCCGTGCACGTTACAGCAGATTTAGGCAGCTCAATGTTACTCAGCATGGTCTCACTCTGGGTGAGATATGTGCTGATGTCCCCTTCCTTTAAAGTGGACCAATTAATATGTACTTCAGGCATATCACAACTTACAGAAGTAAGAGAAGGCACATTGTCCAGATTTATAGAGAGGGACAGGGGCACATGATCATATGTAGACAGCTCATAATTAATTCTCATTGAATCAATGGTGTTATGAGCATCACTTGTACAAATGCAATGATCTAAAAAGGAGGTGGTATACCATGCCTCACTGATGTAAGTATAGCTGTCCCTTGGCAAAAGTAATTCACTAGAGAGTGAGAGACCATTATCCGAGCAGAAATGTTTTAAATGGTTTGCAAACGTAGACCTTTGATCAGAGAGGTCAGCATTCAGATCACCAACAATAAAAAGACTGCTTACTGCATGTTCCTGTAAGAAAGCCATGATATAGGCCAGTCTATTTAAATATTCAAACTCATTCTCTGAGCACTCATAAGGAGTATACACGTTCAGTATGGTGATTGTTTTATCCCCATCACAGAACTCAAGTCCTATCGCCCAGTCAACATTCAGCCTGATCACTTTGATTTGTTGGTCAAACTTCTTATGCCAAAACATTGCAACACCACCAGGGATTCTGCCACGGAGTATCCCATCACAACAGTCAGTGGTGGATTCCCCTGCTCCATAAAAGTCTTTATGAATAGAGTTTAACCTTTCCAAGTCCTGCTTAGATAAGAATGTCTCCTGCACACACAGTATATCACAGGTTTCTAAGAGTTTGTTGACAACATGACGGCGAGATTTATCTGCTTCATCCTGCCCAACGCGCAGACCCCGGACATTGTATGAACTGATATTAAGAGTCATGTTGATTAATTATCACCACGAGCGCTTGCCTCGCTGGAAGCCTCGAGAGGTGGACGCACAGCAGGTGTAGCGCCAGCTGCAGAGCTGCCTTCAGACTTCTCCACATGAACACTCGCCTTTAATTTGCGAGCTTCATAATATCGGCGGACATAAGTTCCTGCTGGCCAAAGCTGCGCGTCGTACAGTTCAGAGACTTCTTCACATTCAGCCCTCACGTGAAATGACCCAAATCTGCTATTTGTTGACTCTATTTTCCTGCACGTCACAGATCTTCCCAGTTTATCAGAGAGATAGGCGCGCAGGGTATCCTCATCTACCTCTGGAGAAAACCTCGTAGCAAAAACACTCACCAGTCTGGTTTTAATCACTGGGATGTTTCCGTCTGCTCCGGTGCCAGTTATGCCCAATTTTCTCCGCAGCTCCTTTTTCGGGCGGACCTGCAGAGCAGGTTGTGTCGCTGTGTTGTCCCGCTTGCGTGCACCTCTCTTTAACACAGTACTCCATGATGGGGACTGAAGTGTGGCGGTCAGAACATCACTTGGCCCAGGAATGCAACATTCGGAGCTTCCCGGAATGTCAGGAGCAGGTGACGTCACTTCCCGTGTCTCCCTGGGAATCCCCCGCGCAGGGGCGTTGGCCCGTCCAGCAGCGTCTCCTCGGCCAGGAGGTGCGCGCGTTTGTAGTTTCTCCAAAGCGGTTACTCGGAGCTCCATGGCCGCTGTAGATGTCCTCACGTTCTCATTTTCACATCTCTGATTATCCAGAGTTGCTCTCAGGTTGGTTATGTCCCAGCTCAGCTGTTGAACTCTGCTGAGGAGCGCAGATGCGTCCATATGTTCAAATCCAACAGGAGGCAGTTCATCCAAATTGTGTGACACAAATCTGGGAATATTATTGCCGCACTCATTAAGCACTTTTAAGCAATCTTTGACATTATTGGCGTCCTTCTGAGGCCCCTTATGCTTCACACAACGAGTTGAAGTTGGACACATTTCAAACAATATCCGCTTGGACTCCTCGATCCATTCAGAAGAGAAATTGTTTGACACCAGCAGAACAATTTCATCGGTGGCCAGAGTTCTCATTTTAACAACAATAAAGTTCAGAAGCTCATCCTCAACTATTACTTTACCATCTGTCGTTTTGTACACACAGATTTCAGATTTTGTCTTTGGATGACCAGCTCCTCCAGAACGAACAGCCGCACCCAACGCACCAGACGCCATCTTGCCATATTGTTTGTGGGACACAGAAAAGACACGCGAGGTCGTGTACTATGGAAGAGAAACTCATTGTAGCTGTGTGTTCGCGACAAGTCCTTCACGACCAGTCAAGTCTGCTCAACAGAGACGGAAATAAAAAGCTCCTCGCCTGGCGGAGTGCGCAGGACTCTGTGCGCAGGACTCTGTATACCGGTAAGCTCCTCCCACACACCCAGCAGCTGTTTCGCGTTCTGGCGTTCTGGTCCAAGTAGGTCTGGACACCAAGTGCGTCCACTTGCGTGCGTGAGGAGCTTTTTGGAGGTTGAAAAGCTGGTCGGTGTGACTACACCATTACACAGCAACCGCCTCACTCAGAAAGCCCTCTGCATTAGGGGGCGCTAGTGCGCAGGTGCAAGATGTAGACGTGTCTGCTTGTGCTCTCCACCACGACGACAACTAAACTACTAAATACCACGATAAATGCATCTGGGAGCTGTACTCTTTCGACGCTAAATCTTTGACTGATCACCGAGCAGAATGCCGCCGAAGAAAGTTCCAATCTCTGGGAAAAACAAGACCTTGGATGGATACATCGACGGCGCTAATGCTACCGCTAGCGAGGCTAATGCTAATGTGAGTAGCGGCCGCACAGACGAGACCGAGGGCGAACTCAGAGACTCTGCCTTAACTGATAAAGCCCAAATGCTTGATTTGTGCCAGGAAATATGTAAAAGCATGTCAGCGTCATTTCTTGAGAAGCTGGATGAGCGCTTTAATGCTTTTGAAGCTAAGTTTGAAGCTAAGTTCGAAGCTAAGTTCGAAGCCGTCCTCGCAACACAAACAGACTTGCAGAACCGTATGGTCGGCCAAGAGTCGGCAACCAAGGCTCACGAGGAGCGTTTGGGAGAACTTGAAGCGAAATGTGAGGAGCTTACTAAACTTGTAACCCAGCAGCAAACCAAACTACAGGACCTTGAGGCTCGCTCTCGCAGGCATAACATCAAAATTGTCGGCATTAAGGAAAACTCTGAAGAGGGGAGGCCTACTGAGTTTGTCTCTGGGCTCATCCCTGAGCTGCTGGGTAAACAACATTTCCCACATGAACTGAAGGTCGACCGCGCACATCGTTCTCTGTGGCCCAAACCTGCGGCGGGAGAGAAACCACGCACCATCATCGCCCGGATACATCATTTTCAGAGCAAAGAGCTAATCTTACGCCTTGCCAGAACCCAGCAGATGGAATACAAGGGGAATAAAGTTTGGATTTTTCCAGACTATACCAGCGAAGTAATGAGCCAGCGCCGTGCTTTTCAGAACGTTATGCACGTCCTGAAAGGGGATGGAATCAAGTTTCAGCTGCGCTACCCGGCCCGGCTGCAGATACACTGGCAGGATGGATCTACTCCGGAGGTGTTCACCGACCCGGCTCTAGCAGAAGCGGCTCACCAGCGGAGGAAGGAAAGCACGACTGAATAGGTTCAGTGAGCATGTTTCATACAGTACATTCTTGTGGTTCTGTTGAAGAACTATAGCTCCTAATGACAATATAACATTTCTGAATGCATTTTCTGGTATAATTGTCTTGACCAGCTCTCAGTGAAATTACTGTTGTGGTGGGGGAAGCCGTGACCCGACCTGACTGAGCTCAGTTCGCATCTGTCCGGCAGCCCCTGATTAGTCCATAGGGGGGAGATATGCGTCGCACTAGGCTGACGCTGGGGGGAGGAGGGTGGGTGAGGGTGGGACGCTGGT
>JBBPBX010089726.1:0-14248 GCA_038048925.1 Garcialebias charrua
GAGGACATTTCTCGAGTCGAATGGGGCGACAGCCCAGAAGTGGCGGCTCCTATCGGGGACTCGACAGCCGAATTCGACACTCGAGGCATGATGAACGCAAATGAGATCTCGCTAACAGCCTCGGGTGAAATTTCTGGTGATGAAGCCGACAACGAGTACGACGGAGAGGAGGAAGACCTCTCACATAACCCGGTGCCAGTGCTCCCGGAGACTGACAACTCGATTACCGCTCTGTTCGACTTGTGCCGCAGAGCGGCGGACGTGCTACAGATCCCTTGGCCAGAACCTCCACCCCGTCAACAAGTCACAAGGTTGGTAGGAAATTATTTGTATGCCAAGCAACAATCTACAACAAGGCATAGGATGCCCATCTTCCCGGATTTCCTCACAGAGCTGACTTGCACCTGGGCTGAACCCAGAGCTCCCATGCTGCTCCCGCTCTCACAGTTCCTGGACGTGGCTGGAATGGAGACAGCAGGAATAGCTAACATGCCTCAGATGGAGGACACGCTTGCATCTCACCTGGCCCCCAGATCTTCAGGAACAAAACCAACTTTGCCCAGTAGAGCCTGTCGAGCCTCAGCTACTCAGCTTGAGAAGTGCTACAGAGCTCAGGGCTTCGCGGCGCGCAATGAACGCGTCTGCGATGATGCAGGCATACCTGGCTGAAAAGCTCCAGGAGCTCCAGGTGACGACGGACAAACAGACGGCCACCGAAGTGCTAGGGGAAGCCCGTAGGGCTACGGACTTTGTGCTCCGCATGATGGGGACAGCAGCCATTGCATAGGGCAGATGCATGGCTGAGGTGGTTATCGCCCAACGCCATCTGTGGATGACTCTGTCGGACCTTCCGGAGGGTCAGCGGGTTCATTTCCTGCACCACTCGATAGAGCCGACGGGACTGTTCGGAAGAGCCCTGGACCAGATTCAGACCAGGCTGGAACAGAGGCGTAAACAGGCTGAGGCCCTCTGAAAAGGCATGCCCAAGAGAGCTCCACCCCAGGGAGTCAGCTAGGAACAGACCCATGCAGCCTCGGCACCGCTCAACCACACGTAATCCTCCTTAGAAGAGGCCGGCGTACGAGGGGGAGCAGAGACCCCCCCACCGGGTCCGCCTCAGGCTGGTCATTCCTGGAGTAGGAACAGGTTCGTATCCCGCCAAGCGGTCCAACAGAGGACATCTTCGGCGAATCGTGACACGAGACAGAAGTGAGCCTGATGAAACGGGCCCTCTGCTCAGCTTTGCCGGCTCGTCCGCCCAGGTGGTACGGGGGCCAAATTTTACATGTCCAGACTTTATTTGTAAAAGAGTATAAAAAGCTGGTGACTTTGATGTATGCATAAAACATGACTGTTCTGATGTATGTGAAATAAAGTCAAAAGGTTGTTGCACAAAACATAAAATAAAAATTCAAAGAACAGTTTCGCCCTGTTTCTTGACTCAAAAAAAACGACAACAACACAGCTCCCCTCTGATGAAATCGCTATAAAGGGTGGGGGCTGCCACCCCCCCTCCCTCGCGGTTCACGGGGTACTCGATCAGAACAATAAACCCCAGCAGGTCGCCACGAGGCTGTCTGCAGCAGACAGACCCAGAGGCGTCTGCAAACAGGTACACCGGCTCTCACGAGGCCAGGTGAGGGAGGTCACACTTTTCCATCCCCGCACCGTTGGAACTCAGAGGGCCGACAATACACAAATTCCCCAAACTTGCAACACGTCTGCATGCCCGGAGGGCGTGCCGACGGAACTTGGTGACCATGACAACGTACCGTTATGGCCCCCAGATGCATTTCAGCGGATGTCAGCAATGAATAACGGGGGGGGTTACAACAGGGGCCCACAGGCCCGAGCCAGACTCACATGCTGATAAAAGGGACAGCTATGATGCTGCGGGTTTTGCTGGAGAAAGGCCGCTCCTTTTCCATAATTAAAGTGTTTTTGTCAGCCATCTCAGCATGCCATGAGGGCTGGGAGGGGAAGACGCCCGGTGCACACTCTCTCATGATAAGGTTCATGAAGGGCGTACTGAGGAAGACACCTCCCAGTAGGACCTTGACCCCTGATTGGGATCTCTAACTGGTCCTGAGTGCTCTCTGTAAGCCCCCATTTGAACCATTAAGTAACAATAAGATAGATTTGCTTTCTTATAAGACCGCTTTACTCCTGGCTCTTTGCTCGGCGAAACGTGTGGGCGACCTCCATGCTTTTTCTGTGCACCCAATGTATACCAGGTTTGCCCCTGATGGGTCAAAGGTCACCCTAAGGCCTAATTCTGCGTATGTCCCAAAGATTCCGACTCTGAATCTCAGAAGTCTGGACTTTGATCTCTCTTCATTTCCTCCTGCTCCTGTCCTCACTGAGGAACAGATGAGGCTGAGAGCACTGTGCCCCGTTAGGCCTTTATGTGCTTACATTGAAAAAACAGCAGATTTGATGAAACCAAACCAACTGTTTGTATGTTTTGCCGTCCCGGCTACTGGCAGGGCCCTGTCAAAGCAACGCCTCTCACACTGAGTGACTGAGGCCATTAAGAGGGCGTACAGTAGCAAAGGTCAACAGGTGCCCTCTGGGGTACGTGCCCACTCTACTCGAGGCTTGGCCACCTCGTGGTCACTGTTCAAGGGTGTACCAGTTGCAGACATCTGTGCGGCTGCGAACTGGAGTTCAACGAACAATTTAGCAAAACATTACAGTTTGGACGTCACTGCGTGTGACGTCACTCAGGCTGTCCTCTCTAACACACTGTAGAGAGCAGCCGAGAGATACCTAATGTATAAAGGCAGATGTTCCCACAAACATGCATTTTACTGAGCATTTCAAGGGCGTGAATGAATTACGTTCCCATAGCAATAGTGTTGCACCGAGAGACCTGACTGATAAGGGAACTGAAAGTTATGCACCATAACTCATGTTCCCTGAAGGAAGGGAACAAGGTGCAACACAGTTGGCCCTTTTCAATGCTGAAGCTCGGTGAAGTGCACTTGGAGAAAGTAGGATGGGCGTCCGCGTCTTAAGTACCCAGAGGGCGGGGTCTCTGGGGTGACGCTGACGCCCCTTGCCATAAAGGCGTGAATGTATTCCTTCAGGTAATCACGCGGGGGTGCAATTCCCATAGCAATAGTGTTGCACCTTGTTCCCTTCCTTCAGGGAACATGAGTTATGGTGCATAACTTTCAGGTATTTTAGTGCATCCACCACAAGTCAGTGGTTCTATGATTGGAGTTACAGTTGGTTACTGTTATTGATTTTACTTGTTTTATTACTTGTTTTATTGACATTTAATTCTGTTGCACTTTGTAGCACTTTGAGATTTTCATTAATGAAAAGTGCGTTATAAATTGAATTCATTATTATTATTATTATTATTGCTTAAAGTCTAAATTTCTGGACCCAACAATGATATATATATTTTTAATGAACCATTATTTTCATGTATTCATACAACTCAGGACATTATACCAAAAATGTAAACAAGAAAATTAATCCAATTTGTTTCAGTTCAAAATAGTCCAATTCAGTCTGATTATTCCAATTTAATGACATCCACTTCAATCCAAACTGATTCAACTTATTCAGATTTAAATCCAAATGCATCCACAGTCGGTCCACTTCAGCTCAGTCGAGTGCTTCAGAATGAAAACAGAACAACAGAGGCCCATGAAGGCCCAGGTAGGTTCTATATATAGCTGCTGTCAATTCACAACTCCAGAGTGGAGAACGCTGTTTGTCTCACCTGCATGCAAAACTTGTGCACGATCCCAAACCTGCACAGGAAACACAGACTAATCACCTCACAGCCCCCACTTTTCACTCTGGTGTATGTGTATTACAGCCCTGGCTGCTTTAATGACAGCAAATTATTCTCTAGTTGACACAAAAGTTAACCTAAATTCAAATGAGAGAAAATGCATTTCCTGCAAAAATGTCGTGTGAAGGCTTATTGCAGAAGAACTTGCTGAAAATAAGCTAAAATTAGATAAATATTTAAAAAGAAACATGCTAAAATGTAGCTGAAGTGTAAGAACCATTCGAAGAAGAAAGCAGAAAGAACACATTTGCTAAATTAGCTTTAAATAAGCAGAAATGAGCACAAAATTATGAAATCAGCTAAAAAGATGAAAATTGCTGAAAAGTAGCTGAAAAGGCAGAAACCCATAGCAAAAATTGTCTTGCTCATCTGTGGTTCAATCTCGTCTTCTGAGATCAGTTTGAGCTTTCTCATATATGTATCATCTTGTGATCATTTGTTTCTGAGTTACTGCTCCTAAGGGTCCCTTAGGAGCAAGAGTTAAGCTGAGATGAGACAAGACATCCCTGAGGTTGAGTTGAGATAACCGTTTGAGCCATACTTGAGAAATAGGATAAACAGCAGAGATCTCATGATTGTCTGCCTCTGATCTCAATTATGTCTTAGTTATTTGGAAGGAGAATTAAAGAGAATAACATGAGATGAATCTGAGACTTTAATCAGACACATCTGAGAAGTATGAGCCCTAAAA
The DNA here is from genome assembly GCA_038048925.1 of Garcialebias charrua. Lineage (NCBI taxonomy): Eukaryota > Metazoa > Chordata > Actinopteri > Cyprinodontiformes > Rivulidae > Garcialebias > Garcialebias charrua. The sequence continues at coordinate 4,503 of JBBPBX010089726.1, forward strand.
CAGATCTTACCATTGTATGTCCATGTCTCTTTCCTGTCTTAATTATTTCTCTTAAATGTCTTACTGAGATGAATCTGAGACTTTAATGAGACAAATTTGAGAAGTATATGAGCCCTAAAACAGATCTTACCACTGTCTCTTCCCTGTCTTAATTTTTTCTCTTAAATGTCTTACTGAAGCTACATATGAGAATGACATTTGAGCCATATTTGAGAAAGATGAGAACAAATTGAGAATATAATTTAAAAATTATCTTTAGTATAAGAAAGTTCAGTAAAGTATCTTTAGTATAGAATTAACTGCAAAAACAATACTCATTATTGAAAAGTTTAACCATTTTATTAGAACAATCTTTGGGTAGACTGCAAATATTACCCATCTAAAAATAAGTAAAAAAAATACTAGATAATAGAATCATCTCAAATTAAGTGAAATAATCTGCCAGTGCAGTAAGATAATTGCACTTGGTAAGATTTCTTGAAATAAGTAAATATTTCTAGGCTTTAGACAAGTGAGAAATATCTTAAAACAAGTTGTAAAAACTCATTCCAAGTACTTTATGAAGTAAAATAAACTCAATACTAGTCTGTTAATGCTTCTTTCAGTTTTCATTTTATCTCACTTTGAGAGAAAATATCTTAAAACAAGGGCAACTAAACAAGATTGATCTTCTGCTTTTAAGAACTATTAATAGATTTTCCATCTTAAAACAAGACAAAGCATTTACACTAAAATAAATCAGGCATATATTACATATGACCTTTAATTAAATTGTCTGTTCAAATTGCAACAATTGTCAATCATTGTACCGGTACACATGAATGTCAAGACAAATACAAAGGCACTGTGTGTATATAAAAAAACATTACAATTCAATGTAAATAACAGCTTTCAGGTCAAAATTTCCAACACAGACCTGGAAGTTAAGTGGAAGAGCTCTACTTCTCAATAATATGTTTCCACTCTGCCATGACTTTTTTGTATGAGCCTGTGGTGTCTTTCTCGTGGATATTGTCCTTTAAAATTTCAGTCTTAATGACAGACAGAAGGGTTGCCACACACGTTGGATAGGTGAGATGCATGGTGTAGTAGCATGCCATCAGTACGGTGGCCGAGGGGTGCAAACGCGCTGCAAAAAGAAAACGGCGCTCCAAAAGTTGAAACACGCATCAAAATGAAAACAGCAGCGTTCCAAAAGTTGAAACACGCAACAAAATGAAAACAGCAGCTTTCCAAAAGTTGAAACACGCATCAAAATGAAAACAGCGCTCCAACAGATGAGGCGCACTGCAAAAGATAAGTCGCGCTCCCAAAAGGGGACGACCTGCAAATACAGAACGAGCTGCAAATAGGGAAAGCTACAACGGAAGTGCTCCAGACCACTAGGGGCAGTCGAACAAAGAACAAATCATAAGCATATTATAGTTTTCGGAATGGCAATAGTTATTTGTGTATTTTAACTTATTTATTACTGAAGAATATTTTACACATCGAAACTATCTCGTTGTATTTGTTTTAATACTGTGCGATAGTGATGAAATGTATTGATGCTCGGTTGGCTTAGTGGTCTAACACATTGCCTCGAATGTGGGAGACCTGGGTTCGATTCCCGGTCTCGGAAATTTTTGTGGTATTAATTTCTTTTTTTTTTTTAAAGCCTTTTGTTTTGGATAAATCGGGTGGAATAGATAAATACATCTACATGTTTATTCTTTGTTGTTGCTTGGTTTATGTTGGTGGCTAGAGTTTTAGTTTGTTTTAGGCAGCAGGCGTGGGGAGGAGGTTGGGGGTTGTCACGCCTCCTCCAGCAACAACCTAAAACAAGCTAAAAGTCTTGCCAACAACATAAACCAAGCAACAACAAATAATAAACATGTAGATGTATTTATCTATTCCACCCGATTTATCCAAAACAAAAGGCTTTAAAAAAAAAAAAGAAATTAATACCACAAAAATTTCCGAGACCGGGAATCGAACCCAGGTCTCCCACATTCGAGGCAATGTGTTAGACCACTAAGCCAACCGAGCATCAATACATTGCATCACTATCGCACAGTATTAAAACAAATACAACGAGATAGTTTCGATGTGTAAAATATTCTTCAGTAATAAATAAGTTAAAATACACAAATAACTATTGCCATTCCGAAAACTATAATATGCTTATGATTTGTTCTTTGTTCGACTGCCCCTAGTGGTCTGGAGCACTTCCGTTGTGGCTTTTCTATTTGCAGCTCGTTCTGTATTTGCAGGTCGTCCTCTTTTGGGAGCGCGACTTATCTTTTGCAGTGCGCCTCATCTGTTGGAGCGCTGCTGTTTTCATTTTGATGCGTGTTTCAACTTTTGGAACGCTGTTGTTTTCATTTTGATGCGTGTTTCAACTTTTGGAACGCTGTTGTTTTCATTTTGATGCGTGTTTCAACTTTTGGAACGCCGTTTTCTTTTTGCAGCGTGCTGTTCTGTTTTTGCAGCGCGTTTGCACCCCTCGGCCACCGTACATCAGATACAGCAAACCTTCACCAAGGTCTTCTTTGGCAAATGTAGTGATGGGAGTGGTTCCAATGGCCAAAAGACAGCGTGACTCATCCAAGACCAAAACAGGGCTGAAGGAAGATGATCTCTGGAGGTACACAGCTGGATCTTCGGCTGGCTAAAAAATACATAAACAAAAAAAAGAACAAAAACATTTATTCAGGGTACAACAGAGAAACTGAAAAGCTACCAGATCAGTCCAAATACTTAGCAACAAATATGTACTGTCCATACATCCATGATGACAACAATAGAATAGATGTGTAACAGAGCATATTCATATAGTATACAGTATATATATTTTTTTTAAAGTTGATATTCATGCCAATTAAATACCCAGTAACTTGTGCCTCAGTCACAAGAGTGAGTCCTAACGCACTTTGGGAAATGACAGATACTGCACTTCCGATGGTTAAATCTAAAATTATTTCCTATTTGGATTTTGATTATGTATACAATCATGTTGAAGGTTTTTGAAAATGAGCTTAAGTCAGTTTATTTACTGTTATTTTTTAAGTGTTTTCTGTGGAAATTTACAAGTGTTTCTGTGCCATTTGTATTATGGGTGGCCACCCTATGTCATGTGACAATGCTGCAGATTTCCAAATATAGATTATGCTGTTTTATGACCAGGCATGCATACAATCGCCATACGACAATTAAACTGTTAATTTGTCAAAATACAAAATGAAAGCCTTTGTGGACATATATTAACTGAAAACAAATAAGAACAAATACCAACCTGAAGGACATGAAGCAACGCTTTACTGGCATGTCCCAGCTTCTTGGGTGGTGCAACTGGTGATGAGAAGAGAGTGGTGAGTTCCCTGAACAGGGCTATTTTTTCTTCCACTAGAACAGAATAAATGAACTTCTTAAACATTTATCTGCCCAAATTAGATTGACAGCTTCATCTTCAGTTCACAAAACAATTAGGGGTGCAATGATACTGAAAATTCACAATCTAGTTTGATACTTTAGTGTCAAGGTTCAATATTTTTTCTATACAAAAAAGAGAAATTTCCATGCCCTTCACTTTTAGTTCATTTAAGTTAATTAAAACCATTAGTTTAACCTCACTGAGTAGTTTTTTAATTAAATATTGCTAAAAAAGCAAGTTTTCAGATGCAGATCCACTGAGCCTTCAACGCAGCGCATCTTAAGAAAAGTTAATAAAATAATTTTCAAAAATCTGTAATGTTATTACATAGTGCATATTGAACCTAGAGCACTACACTGAACAATTCAGTACAGATGCATGTTGCACCTCTAGTGGTCTATGCACCCATTCTCCATAACCTTCATTGGCTTCCTGTCGCCTACAGAATTCAGTACAAAACTGCTCTCATTACACATCAATGCTTACACGGAACTTCACCAGATTATCTAAAGGACATTCTTACTCCATACTCATCCACCCGGTCTCTACGGTCACAGAACAGTAATCTACTTCACATTCCGAGAACCAAATTAAGGACAATGGGAGACCGGGCTTTCAGTGTGGCTGCCCCCCGCCTGTGGAACTCTCTTCCTGACTGCCTAAGAGCTCCACAGTCACTGGTTGACTTTAAGAGCGGCTTGAAGACCTTTCTTTTTAACCAAGCATACTCTGCCTCCTCATGATTCTATCTTTGATCTTAGTTGATACTGTTATTGATTTTACTTGTTTTATTACTTGTTTTATTGACATTTAATTATGTTGCACTTTGTAGCACTTTGAGATTTTCATTAATGAAAAGTGCGTTATAAATTGAATTCATTATTATTATTATTATTATGTTCAATACACAATATGTATTGAACATGCAGCATTTTTTAAATTTAATTTATCAACTTGTCTACATGTGCTGTGTAGAAAGCTCAAAGGATCTGCGTTCGACTACTCCACTTGGCAGCGTTGTCGAGTGCAGATCCACTGAGAAACTTGCAGCTTTAGCAACACAATTTAAATTACAAGTTAAGAAGGGCATGAAAATTTCTCTTTTTTGTATTGCAAAAACACCAAACCGTAACACTAATGTATCCAACTGAACAGAATGGTGAAATTTCTGGATCGTTGCACATATACATATACGTATATATATAAATACACATATATACATACATATATAAATACACATATATATACTGTATATACATACATACATATATATATATATACACATACATACATACATACATACATACATACATACATACATACATACATACATACATACATACATACATACATACATATATATATATATATGCGCATACATACATATATACATACAGCAGCATTGTGTATGAAAGACAGCACAATTACTAACCTCCATTCGGGTTCTTGGGTGGCTTTAACACCTTCTTCCAAACACCGTAAAACTGAACCATAGAGCAAAAGTGTTCCCATCTCTTCTTTAATTCTGTCAGACGTTGCCCTTATCCAGGATCCGCCATAGCTCATCCATCACCTACGGTGTGCAAGAAAGCATTAACACCTGCTGCAGTGCTTTCTTTTTGAGAAACCATAATAAAAAGTAAACCACTTACATTGTGAATCTCTTTGAAGCATGGTTTTACCAAAGGAGTGGATGTCTGGGGAGGTGGAGGTGCTCTTTGAGGTGAAGAAACAGTTCCGGTTTCATTTGATCCAGTTGTATCTGATAAGGTGGGATTTTCATCCTAAGGAGAAAAAAAAAGAAAAAAAAAAGATTATTACAGGAGTTACAAGCAAAATGTGTTGTGCTAGGTGTTTTCAGCTCAAAGGTGGTAAAAACTTGCCTCTTTGTGAACATGAGCCCACAACTGTTTCCGCCTCATAAAGTTTTCTGGCCCTGGAAAAAGGTCTCGTAAATCATCACGACTGAGGGTCTGGAGCAAGACCTCATCTATGTTGGCAGCTGTAAACACAAATTATTAACTTTCAGAATTATAAAGTAGAGTTTACAAAAATTAAATAAATTATTTTCATATTTATAACAAGTGTCAGTGTGAACGACAAACAATTCAGTTAGACAGTAATTTACATAATATATTTAATTTAAATACATAAGCATGGCTTACCATTTAGAACTGATATTGTAAAATCATCCAAACCATCCAGGATTTTCTTGTTTTTTTTAACTGCACTTTTTCCTGAGGACAGAAAGAAAGATGTCAAAGGAAAAACAGAACCAACTTACTCTGGCTTCTAACCCCAGCTTAACGAATATGATGAAAAGTTAGTTAGCTGTTAGCTACAGTGCTGCTCACTAAGTCCTCACGTGATCGTGGATCGATCTCTGCAGGTCGGATTAGAAAAATCTGATACTTGTAGGTAAATTATGCTGGTATCGAAGCAGAATACCGTTACCGGAGCGGCCCATTCCCTATAAAGTTAACTTCATCCTGACCTAGTTCAACGTCTTTTGTCATAATTTGTCTGAAAATAATCTTAAAATAAATATACAAGTTATATCATTAAAAAAATGTACATATAGATCATGCCATTACCTTTCAGACGTTTTGTTTTTTCCTGTTGGCTTTAATTTCATAAACTAAACTGGAATTCAATAAAATAATTCTAATATTTTAATGGTTTTATCAACAGAAAATATAAAATTGTCCGTTTAGACTGTAACTATGGTCATTTCTTAACCTCATTAGCATCAAGCTAACTAGCAAGCTAGCATGTTTTAAGGCAGCTAACGACTCACGGTGCACTATTAGAATTGATTAAACAAAACATGGTCACCAGGCTGTAATGAGTGCAGTAATTCAAAACTGTAAAAAATCTGAATTTGATAAAATAAAAATAAAAATGTCTCATTACCTTAGCTGAGTTTGGTCCACGTGCTGCTTCTCTCTGCTGACTGCTGTGACGATGCAAGACTCCAACAGACGCAACCAAATGAGAGCAAGGAGGGGGGGGGAGGAAACAGGTGCAGAACATAGCAGTCTGTTTCAAGCTTATAAAAAGCGAAAATGATGTGCATAATAATGTCATAGTAGAACTATAAATTCTACATTAAATATTATGCCTGTTGTAATCCCCTTTTTAAAGATATTACTATGCAAGTTAATGACAGTGTTGGTATAACCCACCCCCTGCCCTCTAGCATGGATGTGCCCGCCCGCCAAGAGTTCAGAGTTCAAATTATGATTTTGGACAGGAAGCACAGATGATGTCTCTGCTCTTAAAGGAGCTGTATGTAACTTTTCTAACAATATATTTTAAACATATTTCTTCACTCTGTCACTACCTCCTGACATACTGATTTTAGACAAGAAATCTCTGAAAAAACTATTGTCCCCTTGCTTCTCTAAAAGTAAGGTAATGCAATGTTGGATGAATTAGACAGACACACACACACAGAGACAGACAGCATAGGTTTAAGTTAGCAGAAAAACAATAGAAAGGAGCAGAATTATTGCTGAAATGGCAGAAAAAAAATAATTTGGCATAAACAAGGTAAAGGTAGCTGACACAAATTGAAATTAGCACCCAGATGGTTAAAAGGATGTAAAAATGTCAAATTAGCAGAAAAAAGCTTACAAGTACAAAAAGGGACAATTTGTTATAAAATAGCTTAAACAACAAATATGGGTGTTAAAATTACTCAAATGTAGCTTAACATGCTAATTTTAACAAAATAAATTGAATTGGCATGTGTTTTGCTAAAGTATGCAGAAAAATATTGTATTTTGTTGTATCCATCCATTATCTATACTGGCTTCTTCCTTTCAGGGTCACTGGGGCCCATATCCAGCAGTCACAGTGCGAGGAGCGGGGTACACCCTGGACAGGTCGCAAGTACATCACATTATTTTGTTGTAAAATAGCTAAAATTGCTAGAATGTGCAGTAAAACAGCTGAAGTGTAGCTGAACATGCTGATATAAGCAAAAAGAAGTAAAAGGAGCACAGGCTAACTTTAATTAATGGCAGCTGAACATTAGCTAAAACTGCAGCAAATAGCTGAAAGATAAAGCAACTGCAAGAAGCACCAATAGCTCAAATTAGCAGAAACAATCACAAAAGTAGAAAAAAGCAGAAAGAAGCAAAATTATATCTAAAATAGCAGAATAAAGCTGTAGAAAAAAATCCTAAAATTAGTTCAGTTAATAATTAGCAAAGTCAAAAGAGCAGAAACAGAACAAAATGTGTAAGGTGCTGTAAAGATTTTGAAAGATTTTAAATAAGCGTATTGAAAACAGCTCCGTTCATTTCCAATAGGAAAAAAAGTGGCTGAAAAGCAAAATGGCTATTAAAAGATGAATAGCTGAAATATCAAAAGTCACAGCCAGAATGTCCCGAAGGAACTGAACATTTTGATATATGAAGTGTTAGCACAAAAATTTTGGAATGAGATGCTTTTAAACAAAATGTATGGAAGACGTATAGTAACGAGTAAAAAGAGCAACACGTAAACAATACGGGGAATGCTTGTATAGCATTCCCACAAAGATCAATCATTAAAACAACTATGAAAAATCCCACGACCCACCCATATGAACTCGTGCCATGAATGTTTTTCATTATTAGGTGTCTCTGTATCATAAGTGTGACTTGAACAATTGTTAAAACAGTTTTTGTTACACTTCCCAAGACTTTTGTGCATAATTCAAAGCAAAACTCTATTGTAGCAGTAAAAGAAACCTGCACACTACTGTCAGAAAATCATAAATTTGACAGTAAAATATTAACATCTAGAAAGTTCACACATTTTAAAGTCTCAAAAAGGTGTGTTTTGAGCACATTGTTGTTGAATGGGTTAAGTTTTGGAACTCAAAGTTGTCATTGAGTAGTATGACTTGTGTAAGAAATCAACAAATTTTGTAAGTTGAATATTATGAATATTATGTGAATAAACCATCTCAATTTTATTTTTCCTGAATTGTCTTTATTTTGGCATGAGATAAGCTGAGATATCATTGAGATAAATTATTAATTCTTATTAAGACTCATGTGAGCGCTTGCACTCATCTCAGTTTTCTTTTGGCTGAGAACTCAAATGGAGAGCAATGAGAGACAGCCATGAGAGAGTGTGCTTCCAAGGATATCAAATTGAGACAAATTTGAGAGCAGCACATTATGTCTCATTTTTCTCACAACTGAGACAAGAAAAAGAGACAGCTGTAAGAGAATTTAGAGAACTCGCACAGTGCTCACTGTGAGACATATTTCTCAGGAGAGACATTTGAGAAGAATGAGAAAACCACTTTGGTCTTGATTAGTGCTCATTGATGTCTAGGAGCCGTAAATGTGACATAAATGAGATCTTATCTTCAATTTTGCTTTGCTATGGGCTGTGCCTTCTGAGACAGATAAGGCTGGCTGATCACGTCATCATCAGAACTCTGGCTAATCTGAAAAGGAGCGCATGGACCGTCTCACTGCTCCGTCCTCAATGCAACATGTGATTGTCTTAAATGTGCTTCTTGGTATAGTTTTTTCTGTCACACATGGTGTCTTTGTCTTGTAAGACAAAATGTGGACAAACCTCTGATGGAATCCTAGGTTGTATCCTTGTCTCAAAAACCCACGCAGCGTAATCTTTTATCTTTTCCATGCTGTCCTTTTTGCAATCAAACGTTAAGCGAACACATTTCTTTTGGAAAGGCATGAGATTCTTAATGAAAAGACCTTTAAAGCTGGGGTCTGCAATATTTGAACACTCCTGAACACTCTGGGACTTAGAAATATTTTCAGCACAGAAAAGCATTCTGCTCCCTCCCCTCAGAGCCATATATGGCACAGTGCTCTGCAGCTGAACTTGGGATCTGCTCCGCCCCCTGCTGCTCTCTGCTCAGAGCCGCTGCGATATTCTGTGTTTATGGTAATGAAACCTTCTAATAAAATAAAATAAAACCATGGAGCGCTAGTCCTACATCACAAAATCCAGCAGAAATCATCAGAGGTTCACGAAGCAACGTTTGGACATGATTTAATTCGCTCGTGACTTCCTCATGTCGCTGCGCTGGTCTGGAATGTCTGGAATGCTCCACCTCCTCCTGTCTCTGCGCTCCAAAGTTCTGTGTTTATATGATAATATAACTGTTTATAAAACCACGAATCACTCATCCAACAACAGAAAATCCAGCAGAAAACAACAGAGGTTCACGAAGCAACGTTTGGACATGATTAATTCGCTCGTGACTTCCTCTTTCTGACAGCGCTGGTCTGGAATGTCTGGAATGGAATGCTCCGCCTCCTCTACATGTCCGCTCGGAGCGCTGCAAAGTTCTGTGATT
>JBBPBX010089727.1:0-14248 GCA_038048925.1 Garcialebias charrua
GTTCTCTTAAATATTCCTAATTTTAAAGGTCCTAATGCACCTTAGCATATATAGCATTTCACCATATAAATGTACCTTAAATGTTTCAATGTTAATAGGAGCTAGTTACTTGCAAGAGGCTTTGTTTTCATTCTCCAGATCAATACAGTGTTAAGAAATAGTAAAACACCACCAGTGACATTTAGTATATACAATTATTAATGTCTGATAATTTTTTATAAGCAAATTGGAATAAATGTAGCCATCAGAGTCCAATACAATAACCTGGAGGCAGAGGCGGCCGCCACTAGAGGGCGCCAGGGCGCCGCCCCACTGGAAGTTCTGGATCAGTTTACAATTGAATATTTAAAAAATAAAATAATAATAAAAATGAAATAATAACATAAAAATATTTCAAAATATATGCATATATGTTTTTAATTGTGTAGGATAAATATTTTATGAGCAATGATGAGTTATATTGTTTGTTTAAAAAAACGTTTTTCTGATTGGTGATGTATTTCCTGTTTGGGGCGCTCTTATCTGATCCATTGACTCTAATTATAGCTGGCGCATGCGTACTGATGCCACCACGTTACGATACAATGGGTCTCTTCAGGGCGCTGTTTTGTACGCCCTGGACAGTCCAACGTGAGCTGAACGTACAGAACAATGTACTTCCGGTCCAGTTTTTTTTTTTTTTGTCTGGGATTACAGAGCTGTGCAGTGACTCAAGCAGGCTTGATCAGATACGTTTTAAATAATTTAAAGCCCTTCATCTAATATCTATTTGCATTTCTGACTGATATGCCTCTCAGATATTAGATGGCTCTGTGAAAAAAGCCTTCAGCTGACTGCAAGTGGGAAGTGGTGAGTTTGTTTTTTTCTTTGTGTGTTTGTTAGCATGCTAGCGCTAGCCGCCTGGTTATTGTATTGGACTGTGATGGCTACATTTATTTAAATTTGCTTATAAAAAATTATCAAATATCAATAATTTTATATACTAAATAAATGTCACTGGTGGTGTTATACTACTGTATTTCTTAACACTGTATTGATCTAGAGAATGAAAACAAAGCCTCTAACAAGTAACTAGCTCCTATTAGAAGTTGTGGACCAGCTGGTTTTAGATGCTGTGGACCAGCTGGTTCTGGAAGTTGTGGACCAGCTGGTTCTGGAAGTTGTGGACCAGCTGGTTCTGGAAGTTGTGGACCAGCTGGTTCTAGATGTTGTGGACCAGCTGGTTTTAGATGTTGTGGACCAGCTGGTTCTAGATGTTGTGGACCAGCTGGTTTTAGATGTTGTGGACCAGCTGGTTCTGAGATGCTGTGGACCAGCTGGTTTTAGATGTTGTGGACCAGCTGGTTCTAGATGCTGTGGACCAGCTGGTTCTAGATGTTGTGGACCAGCTGGTTCTAGATGTTGTGGACCAGCTGGTTCTAGATGTTGTGGACCAGCTGGTTCTAGATGCTGTGGACCAGCTGGTTTTAGATGTTGTGGACCAGCTGGTTCTAGATGCTGTGGACCAGCTGGTTTTAGATGTTGTGGACCAGCTGGTTCTAGATGCTGTGGACCAGCTGGTTCTGGATGCTGTGGACCAGCTGGTTTTAGATGTTGTGGACCAGCTGGTTCTGGATGCTGTGGACCAGCTGGTTCTGGATGCTGTGGACCAGCTGGTTTTAGATGTTGTGGACCAGCTGGTTCTGGATGCTGTGGACCAGCTGGTTCTGGATGCTGTGGACCAGCTGGTTTTAGATGTTGTGGACCAGCTGGTTCTGGAAGTTGTGGACCAGCTGGTTTTAGATGTTGTGGACCAGCTGGTTCTGGATGCTGTGGACCAGCATCTATAGAAGTTGTGGACCAGCTGGTTCTGGATGCTGTGGACCAGCTGGTTCTGGATGCTGTGGACCAGCTGGTTTTAGATGTTGTGGACCAGCTGGTTCTGGATGCTGTGGACCAGCTGGTTTTAGATGTTGTGGACCAGCTGGTTCTGGATGCTGTGGACCAGCTGGTTCTGGATGCTGTGGACCAGCTGGTTTTAGATGTTGTGGACCAGCTGGTTCTGGAAGTTGTGGGCCAGCTGGTTTTAGATGTTGTGGACCAGCTGGTTCTGGATGCTATGGACCAGCATCTATAGAAGTTGTGGACCAGCTGGTTCTGGATGCTGTGGACCAGCATCTATAGAAGTTGTGGACCAGCTGGTTCTGGATTTTTGGGTTTCTCCTCTATGGTTTCTGGTCTTAGAACTTTTGAAGTTCTTTAAATTTCTCAGGGTTGTGCAGGTGGTAAAAGGAGAGACAGACTCCTCCTCCTCACCTGTCTCTCCTCTTACCACCTGCACAACCTCCAACGACCGCCACCGGTGCTGTTGACAAACGGTGTCGGCAGAAATTGTGCTACTGTTAGTAGAAGACCACGAGGAGGGAAATGTGTCAGGAGACAGAGGAGAAGAGGAACGTGAAGAATGTAGGACTGAGGGTTACAACTCTAAATGTGGGGACAGGCAAAGGTAGAGAGCTGGCTGACATGATGCAGAGAAGGAAGGTAGATGTTGTATGTGTCCAAGAGACCAAGTGGAAGGGCAGCAAGGCCCGCAGCATTGGAGCAGGGTTCAAACTTTTCTGGTTCCAGTTCTAATAGAAGAGTTCTGGTTCCAGTTCTAATTGTATTACTAAAATAATGATAACAGAATATGATAGAAGTTGTCCAAAAATTGAAAAGTGGAAGCAGAACACTCCCATTCTCTTTTCACACTGATGCCTCAAACAAGGTGAAGATGAACCATGTTTTATTAATGATAGTTTTATACAAATGGATACACCTGATATATACAAATAAAAACATGATCAAACTTTTACTTTACTTTACTACAAACATAATTATGCATACTTCTACACATGTTTAAAAAAAAATTAAACAGTTTATGGCGCCCCCCCCATAAAATAAAATGACCAGCCGCCACTGCCTGGAGGCTAGCGCTGGCATCCTAACTCCACAAACAAACAAAGAAAAAAAAACTCACCAGTTCCCACTTGCTGTCAACTGAAGGGTTTTTTCACAAACATCCATCCATCCATTTTCTTCCGCTTATCCGGGGTCGGGTCGCGGGGGTAGCAGCCTAAGTAGGGAGGCCCAGACTTCCCTCTCCCCAGCCACTTGGAGCAGCTCCTCTGGGGGAATCCCAAGGCGTTCCCAGGCCAGCCGAGAAACATACCATACCATACCATTTTATTTATAAAGCACTTTAAACAGGAACAAGTCCACACCAAAGTGCTGGACAAACAAACACGCAACAGGCAACACAGACAATGAAGTACAACACGAAAAACATAAAAACATTGCAGATCATATATCCCAAGGCGTTCCCAGGCCAGCCGAGAGACATAGTCCCTCCAGCGTGTCCTGGGTCTTCCTCTGGGTCTCCTCCCGGTGGGACATGCCCGGAACACCTCACCAGGGAGGCGTCCAGGAGGCATCCTAACCAGATGCCCGAGCCACCTCAACTGGCTCCTCTCGATGTGGAGAAGCAGCGGCTCTACTCCGAGTCCCTCCCGGATGACTGAGCTTCTCACCCTATCTCTAAGGGAGAGTCCAGACACCCTGCGGAGAAAACTCATTTCAGCCGCTTGTATCCGAGATCTCGTTCTTTCGGTCACAACCCAAAGCTCATGACCATAGATGAGGGTGGGAACGTAGATCGATCGGTAAATTGAGAGCTTTGCCTTTCGACTCAGCTCTCTCTTCACCACGACAGACCGGTACAGCGCCCGCTTCACTGCGGATGCTGCACCTATCCGCCTATCGATCTCACGCTCCAGTTTTCCCTCATTCGTGAACAAGACCCCGAGATACTTAAACTCCTCCACTTGGGGCAGGACCTCCTCCCCGACCCGGAGAGGGCATGCTACCCTTTTCCGGCTCAAGACCATGGCCTCGGATTTGGAGGAACTGATCCTCATCCCGGCCGCATCACATTCAGCTGCAAACCGCTCCAGCGAAAGCTGTAGATCACGAGACTGATGAAGCCAATAGGACCACATCATCTGCAAAAAACAGAGAAGCGATTCTAAGGCCACCAAAACGGATCCTCTCAACACCTTGGCTGCGCCTAGAAATTCTGTCCATAAAAGTTATGAACAGAATCGGTGACAAAGGGCAACCTTGGCGGAGTCCAACTCTCACTGGAAACGAGCCTGACTTACTGCCGGCAATGCGGACCAAGCTCTGACACCGGTCGTACAGGGACCTAACAGCCCATATCAATGGGCCTGGTACCCCATACTCCCGGAGTACCCCCCACAGAACCCCCCGAGGGACGCGGTCGAATGCCTTTTCCAAGTCCACAAAGCACATGTAAACTGGTTGGGCAAACTCCCACGCACCCTCCAGGACCCTGCTGAGGGTGTAGAGCTGGTCCAGTGTTCCACGACCAGGACGAAAACCACACTGCTCCTCCTGAATCCGAGGTTCGACTATCCGACGGACCCTCCTCTCCAGAACCCCTGAATAGACCTTACCAGGGAGGCTTAAGAGTGTGATCCCCCTATAGTTGGAACACACCCTACGGTCCCCCTTTTTGAATAGGGGAACCACCACCCCAGTCTGCCAATCCAAGGGAACTGCCCCCGATGTCCACGCGATATTGCAGAGTCGCGTAAGCCAACACAACCCCACAACATCCAGAGCCCTAAGGAACTCAGGACGAATCTCATCCACCCCCGGAGCCTTGCCACCGCGGAGCTTTTTAACCACCTCGGCGACCTCAGCACCAGAGATTGGAGAGCCCGACCCAAAGTCCCCAGGCTCCGCTTCCTCAGTGGAAGACGTGCCAGTAGGATTGAGGAGGTCTTCGAAGTATTCCGCCCACCGACTCACAACATCCCGAGTTGAGGTCAACAGCACGCCATCCCCACCATAAATGGTGTTGGTCGCGTACCGCTTTCCCCCCCTGAGACGCCGGATGGTGGACCAGAATCGCCTCGAAGCCGTACGGAAGTCATTCTCCATGGCCTCTCCGAACTCCTCCCACGCCCGAGTTTTTGCCTCAGCAACCACCCGAGCCGCATGCCGCTTGGACTGCCGGTACCTATCTGCTGCTTCCGGGGTCCCACAGGCCAAAAAGGCCCAATAGGACTCCTTCTTCAGCATGACAGCATCCCTCACCGCCGGTGTCCACCACCGGGTTCGAGGGTTGCCACCACGACAGGCACCAACAACCTTGCGGCCACAACTCTGATAAGCTGCCTCGACAATAGAGGCGCGGAACATGGCCCACTCGGACTCAATGTCCCCCGCCTCCCTCGGAACGTGTTCAAAGCTCTCCCGGAGGTGGGAGTTAAAGCTCCGTCTTACGGGAGACTCTGCCAGACGTTCCCAGCAGACCCTCACAATACGTTTGGGTCTGCCAGGTCTGACCGGCATCCTCCCCCACCATCGGAGCCAACTCACCACCAGGTAGTGGTCAGTGGACAGCTCCGCCCCTCTCTTCACCCGAGTGTCCAGGACATGCGGCCGCAGATCAGATGAGACGACAACAAAGTCGATCATCGAACTGCGACCTAGGGTGTCCTGGTGCCAAGAGCACATATGTACACCCTTATGCCTGAACATGGTGTTCGTTATGGACAATCCATGACGAGCACAGAAGTCCAACAACAAAACACCACTCGGGTTCAGATCAGGGGGGCCGTTCCTCCCAACCACACCCCTCCAGGTCTCACTGTCATTGCCCACGTGAGCGTTGAAGTCCCCCAGTAGAACAAGGGAGTCCCCAGGAGGCGCACTCTCCAATACCCCCTCCAAGGACTCCAAAAAGGGTGGGTAGTCTGAGCTGCCGTTTGGTGCATAGGCACAAACAACAGTCAGAGCCCGTCCCCCCACACGTAGGCGAAGGGAGGCTACCCTCTCGTTCACCGGGGTGAACCCCAACGTACAGGCACCAAGATGGGGGGCAACCAGTATGCCCACTCCTGCTCGGCGCCTCTCACCAGGGGCAACTCCAGAGTGGAAGAGTGTCCAACCCCTCTCAAGGAAACTGGTTCCAGAGCCAGAGCCATGCGTTGAGGTGAGTCCGACTATTTCTAGCCGGAACCTCTCAACCTCACACACTAGCTCAGGCTCCTTCCCCACCAGAGAGGTGACATTCCATGTCCCAATGGCCAGCTTCTGTAGCTGAGGATCAGACGGCCAGGGTCCCCGCCAGGGTCCCCGCCCCCGGCCACCACCCATCCCACATTGTTTTTTCACAAACAGCCATCTAAAAGTTGAGAGGCATATCAGTCAGAAATGGCAAATAGACATTAGATAAAGGGCTTTCAATGATTTAAAACCTACCTGGCTTGAGTCACTGCACGGCTCATTTCCCAGACAACAACAAAAAAGACCGGAAGCACATGATCGGTAGGTACAGCTCACGTTGGATGTGTCCAGGGTGCAAAAATCTGCACCCAGCATCTTCCCATTGTTTTGTAACGTCGTGGAATAACTGCACATGCGCCATTTATAACGAGTCTATGGATAAGATTCATGCGCCCCCAGGACCGGAAATACGTCACCAATCAGAAAACGTTTTTTTGAAACAAACTATATAACTCATCATCACTCATAAAATATTTATCCTTCACAACTAAAAACATATATGCATGAATTTTGAAATATTTTTACAAACCGGATTCCAAAAAGTTGGGACACTAAACAAATTGTGAATAAAAACTGAATGCAATGATGTGGAGGTGCCAACATCTAATATTTTATTCAGAATAGAACACAAATCACAGATCAAAAGTTTAAACTGAGAGAATGTATCATTTTAAGGGAAAAATATGTTGTTTCAAAATTTCATGGCGTCAACAAATCCCAAAAAAGTTGGGACAAGTCCATTTTTACCACTGTGTGGCATCCCCCCTTCTTCTTACAACACTCAACAGACGTCTGGGGACAGAGGAGACCAGTTTCTCAAGTTTAGAAATAGGAATGCTCTCCCATTCATGTCTAATACAGGCCTCTAACTGTTCAATCGTCTTGGGCCTTCTTTGTCGCACCTTCCTCTTTATGATGCGCCAAATGTTCTCTATAGGTGAAAGATCTGGACTGCAGGCTGGACATTTCAGTACCGGATCCTTCTCCTACGTAGCCATGATGTTGTGATTGCTGCAGAATGTGGTCTGGCATTATCTTGTTGAAAAATGCAGGGTCTTCCCTGAAAGAGATGACGTCTAGATGGAGCATATGTTGTTCTAGAACCTGAACATAGTTCTCTGCATTAATGGAGCCTTTCCAGACATGCAAGCTGCCCATGCCACAAGCGCTCATGCAACCCCATACCATCAGTGATGCAGGCTTCTGAACGGAGCGTTGATAACAACTTGGGCTATCCTTGTCCTCTCTGGTCCGGATGACATGGCGTCCCAGTGTTCCATAAAGAACTTCAAATCGTGACTCATCTGACCACAGAACAGTCTTCCATTTTGCCACACTCCATTTTAAATGACCCCTGGCCCAGTGCAAACGTCTGAGCTTGTGGAGCTTGCTTAGAAATGGCTTCCTCTTTGCACTGTAGAGTTTCAGCTGGCAACGGCGGATGGCACGGTGGATTGTGTTCACTGACAATGCTTTCTGGAAGTATTCCTGAGCCCATTCTGTTATTTCCTTGACAGTGGCATTCCTGTTTGAGGTGCAGTGACGTTTAAGGGCCCGGAGATCACGAGCATCCAGTAGAGTTTTACGGCCTTGACCCTTACGCACAGCGATTGTTCCAGATTCTCTGAATCTTTTGATGATGTTATGCACGGTTGATGATGATAACTTAAAAGTCTTTGCTATTTTACGCTGGGTAACACCATTCTGGTATTGCTGCACTATCTTTCTGTGCAACAATGGTGGAATTGGTGATCCTCTTACCATCTTGGCTTCTGAGAGACACTGACACTCTGAGAAGCTCTTTTTATACCAATCATGTTGTCAATTGACCTAATTAGTGTTAATTGGTCTTCCAGCTGTTCGTTATATGCTCAATTTCCTTTTTCCAGCCACTTATTGCTACTTGTCCCAACTTTTTTGGGATTTGTTGACACTGAAATTTTGAATCAACATATTTTTCCTTTAAAATGTTACATTTACTCAGATTAAACTTTTGATCTGTCATCTATGTTCTATTACGAATAAAATATTGACCGTTGCCATCTCCACATCATTGCATTCAGTTTTTATTCACAATCTGTTTAGTGTCCCAACTTTTTTGTAATCCGGTTTGTATTTTATTATTTCATTTTTATTATTTTTTTTAATTCTCTTCAATGTAAAATGGTGAATAGCTCCAGAAGTTCCAGTGAGGCGGCGCCCTAGCGCGTCCTATTGGCCGGCTGCCCCTGATCAGATGTGTACAGTAAGAGGAAGTCAAAAGAGTTTATTTGTTAAAAATTTGGAACATTTAGATGGTTCAACATTAAACTAAGTGATTAGATAAATAAGACAAGATAAAACTTCATTGTCTTCCATAGTTGTGGCAGAAATTCTCCTTTGACATGCCCAACATTCATCATACACACAAGAACCAACAATAGAACATAATAACAAAACATATTAGCAACGTCATAGCTAAATGCTAACTGTAGCAAAACTGTATCTGAAAGCTAAAATCAACAAAGCAATAGCTAAAATAAGCTATTTGTGTTTGGTCGTCTTCCTGATTCTGTGTATAGCTCTGCCCGGTGCCTTCCAGGCGGCGCTGCATGGAGTCTTGACCCAGACCCGGCTGGACGAAGCCGTGAGGGACACCATGTGCCGCGGGGAATGCACCGCCAGCCGGGCCTCCTTCATAGGAGCGTGTTTCGGGGCGCAGGTAGGCGATCACCACCAACAGACAGCTTCTGGTTCCACGTATCGACGAACTGACAGATTCTCTGTATTTTGTGTTTTTGATGCGTCTCAGACTGGTCTTCAGGGAAAGAGTCCTGGAGGAAGAGGACGCTCAGATACCCTCTGCTGTTGGAGCTGGCTGAAAGAGTGACCAAAAACAGACAGCACCTGTAGTTTAGCTCCTATTTAGCCACAAATACCAACTCGTTTCTCTCAGATTGACATTGCAGTCGATGACAGTTTCGCACTAAAGCTTCGCGCCGAGTGAAACTTGACGTTATTTGCTTCGTCAAAGCTTCATTGTGAGAAAATAAACTTGTGCTTTTTCACCATGTCTGTTATCTTTGTCTCCAGACATCATGAAGCGCGTGCGATGGGGAAGCGGTTTTGCCCATGTCAGGTTTTCTTCTTATTCCGGGGAGATTGTTCTGTCATTGTGAAGTGAACGGGTAGGCAGACATACAACTGGAGCAAGCACAGATCCTCCCTCGGAGGAGCCGAGCTGCCTTCAGGAAAGTGTTGACTTCTATACAGGTGATCCCCGACTTACGACGGCCTCGACTTACGGCGATCTGACTGTACGAACGCATCATATTAATAAAAATATAAAATAAAATAAAAAATTTAAAAACTTTTTTGTGTGTTTGAATGTTCTTTATTTCATGTGTACAGAACTTTGTTGCAGCTGTGGTTGTTTTAAATGGCTTTATAAATAAAGTATTATTATTATTATCCATCCATCCATCCATTTTCTTCCGCTTATCCGGGGTCGGGTCGCGGGGGTAGCAGCCTAAGTAGGGAGGCCCAGACTTCCCTCTCCCCAGCCACTTGGAGCAGCTCCTCTGGGGGAATCCCAAGGCGTTCCCAGGCCAGCCGAGAAACATAGTCCCTCCAGCGTATCCTGGGTCTTCCTCTGGGTCTCCTCCCGGTGGGACATGCCCGGAACACCTCACCAGGGAGGCGTCCAGGAGGCATCCTAACCAGATGCCCGAGCCACCTCAACTGGCTCCTCTCGATGTGGAGAAGCAGCGGCTCTACTCCGAGTCCCTCCCGGATGACTGAGCTTCTCACCCTATCTCTAAGGGAGAGTCCAGACACCCTGCGGAGAAAACTAATTTCAGCCGCTTGTATCCGAGATCTCGTTCTTTCGGTCACAACCCAAAGCTCATGACCATAGATGAGGGTGGGAACGTAGATCGATCGGTAAATTGAGAGCTTTGCCTTTCGACTCAGCTCTCTCTTCACCACGACAGATCGGTACAGCGCCCGCTTCACTGCGGATGCTGCACCCATCCGCCTATCGATCTCACGCTCCAGTTTTCCCTCATTCATGAACAAGACCCCGAGATACTTGAACTTTTTTTTTTTTTTAAGCCGATTTAGTTTCCACCAGTTTCTGACAGTTTCCGCCAGTTTTCGGCAGTCAGTTTTCGGCAGTGCCCGCCAGTTTAGCCAGTTAGCTCCAGCCTCGACCGCAGGCTTCGGACGGACCGTGTCCGAGGTTCCTGTGCTTGGATACATGAGCTGGGAGCTGAATGGCGGTTTTGTGGAGGGACGAAGGAAAACGATGCTGTGGACCGCGTGAAGCAGCAGACAGCGAGCTGGACCGGAGAAGCAACGAGATAACATGCTAACAAGCCTAGCTGTAGGATGGGTGGATGCTAACGCCCCACCAGGGACACGGAGCCGATGGGCGGCGGAGCTCGCCTCGATGTCTGCCTGGCAGCCTAAGATGTTGTCTGGACACTGAGCTAACATGCTCAAACACGGAGAAACAACTGCGGCATGCCTTTTGGATGGGCTAAAATGCTAGCGCGGCCTAACTTGCTAACGAGGAGGGGCTAACGCGGCGTAGCTTGTTGGACGGACACCGCGGAGAAACGGCTCCCAGTAAGTTATTAACTGTTTTTCCCTTCATGATGGCTCCAAATGAATGGAGTTAACATGCTAACAGTCCTTCCTGTAAACAGTTTGGACCGCGTGGAGCAGCACGAAGCTGCGGAGCTCGGACGTGCAACGAGGTAACATGCTAAAAGACGGAGACAGGCTTGACCAGCTCAATGTAAGAAATTTTTTTTTTTAGCCCTGGACTGTAAGTGTTTTGTGATAATTATGTAGGGTACTGTGTTAGGATAGGCGAAGTGCTTGGTAACTGTTTTGTACCGTACATGTACGTGTATAAGTGGCTGCTCATGTGTACTTCCGACTTACGGCGATTTTCGTGTTACAAACGGCCGCAGGAACGGAACTCATTCGTAAGTCGGGGACCACCTGTAATTGAAGCATCCACCCCAACACTTTTGAATGTTCGCCAATGAGAAAAAGAAAAATACAGCAATGTGTGGGCTACTAAAAGCCTTCTATTTCAAAATCAAACCAGGAAACAGCTGATACCTTCGTGTTAATTGGTGTTTTTTGTTATCGTGGCCATAAAGAGATGGCTTTAACAGAAAACAGTCTTGCAGCTTCGACACGTAACAGGAACAACGATCTGGATCGAGCTGAGTCGGCATTAAAGAGAGCGGAAAGTTTGGACCTTGAAGTCCACAGAGAGAAAGTTTGACTTCTCCCTCTGTTCCACTTCCTCCCACACAGCAGGTAGCAGCCTCATTCTGGCATAATTGCATCCAGACCTCAGAAATTCTGCTAAATTCAACTTATTTTTCACGGTTGGGGAACTTTGTTTTAATGAGCATACCGGTAATTGTTTGCTTGGGGTAAACAAAAATAAATTACACCTTTTGACAGGAGGATGATGAAGTTGGCGCTAAATGTGCTGTTTTAATTTTCTATCAATAAATCATAGTATTATTGTGATTTCAACTAAGCTTGTGACTTAAAAAGATCAAACATGTACCTGAGTTAGAAGTGACCACCAGAGGGCGATAAAGTTTAAGGTTTTCAAACTATAGTACGGAAGCCCATTTGTGCCATAGTAGTTTAGAAAATTCTGAATCATGTTTTAAATTGAGATACTCAGTAAACACAATACTAAAGCTTTATTTTGTAACCACTATACATTCTCACAATAATCAAATTATTATATTTTCAATAAAATACTATCCCAAAAAAACTGTATAATAAAAGACTGTGTTATTGACTCATATTAAAATCATGTCTCCAAAATAAAAAGGTGTTAAATCATATTTTGTGATGAGGAAATGTCTCAAAATTATGATAATCAAGATTTTTGTGATACTATCTCAGAGTTATAAACTAATATGTTTATGATAATAATAATTATAATAATTTGTCACATTTGTCATCTGTGTATGTTTCCCATACTTGACAGACGAAATTGGTCTTCTGCCTTTAACCCAACCACCACCAGGTGGTGCAGCGAGCAGCGTATGATGAGATATTATCTCAAAATTATGAGATAGAAAAGCATATGTTATAATGAGACAATATCTCAAAATTACAAAACATCATATTTTGGTAAAAAGATACGTTCTCAAAAGTTAAATGCTAAACATATTCATAACTGAGTAACTATCTCCAAAATTTACAAGTCAAGTCAACTTTATTTATAAAGCATATTTAAAACAGCATCTGTTACCAAAGCAAGCTATTTGTTGTATAATTATAAAATTGTTTTATCATCATCGCAAGAGCTTATGTACGACAGAGCTTTAGCTCTTCTTCTTATTTATTATTTTTATGGTTTAATTTTTTTTCTTAGCATGGCATTGTAATTTTTGTTGTTGTTTTTTGTTTTAGTGTGGCTCTAAAGCTCCGTCGTACTTATGTGAGAGGATTTTTATTTATTTGTTTTCTTTGTAAAGGCAGGAATGGACTTCCATACAAACAAGCGGCGAGCAGTCACGCCTCTTTTTATGGTGCCTTCATTGTCTCATAAAATTAAAGATAATATTGACTTCACTGGTTACGACTGAAATCCCAGTCAAAAGTGTAGTACGCATTTATAAAATGTCAGTTTTATTGATTTTGTTACGCTTACATCTGTGTAAAAACATTTATTTTGAGGAAATGTGTTTTCACAGCATATACATCAGTTTTTCCCGATATTTCTTTAACTAAAATGCAACAAAGGAAACTTGTAAAGCAAGAGCGACAGTTTTTATCACTAGCGTTTCCGCTTGGATTTAGTACTCAAGCGCAAAATATTAGTTATTTCTGTAAATTGAGTAATATTTCTAACTATTCTGCTATAAAACATAATCCATTCGACGTTTTGCGTTAAAATGTTTTTGCATCGTTCGCTTCCAACCAGCTGTACGTGAACTATCTTGCAGTCTTACGATCTTTGACCGGATCAACAGCTGGGTGGAACTTTGGCAAAAGAAAAAGTCGCTCCGGTGACATTAGTGATGACAGTTTTGACGACAGACTTGAGTAGCGTTTTTGTTTTGATTTAGGAGAATATTTTCACCGCTGTGCCATGGATTTTAACGTTAAACGATTAGCCGCTGACGCCGGCACCTTCCTGAGTCGCGCTGTGCAAGTAAGTTCTGCTGTCGAGCTCATGCTAACCAGCTAGCTTGTAGCGTTAGCGCGGTTGGAAAGCGGCTAATGCTAATTCATGCTAATGTAAACCGCTACATTACATGTAGTTGTTTCAAGAACTGATGTTTGGCTTTGTTTATAAGCCAGTGACGTCACTCTTTGCTCCACATTAATGCCGGTTTTAGAACCCTATTAGCTGTAGCTATGCTAGCTGTTGTCTGTAAGTTTGCTTGGACATTATATGTATTATTCGTTTTGTCAGTTTACAGAGGAGAAACTGGGCCAGGCCGAGAAGACGGAGCTGGATGCCCACCTGGAGAACCTGCTGGTGAGAGCTGAGAACACCAAGGCGTGGACGGAGAAGATCATGAAGCAGACAGAGGTTGTGCTTCAGCCCAATCCCAGTAAGAGACACCTCCATCACAGTCCTGCACATTCAGACTCAATGAGCTTGAAAAAAAACATTTGCCACGACTACAGAAGTTTAAAAGTTACAGCAAAGAAAAAGTTTATGTAGCACTAAATCTAAAGGTGAAGTTTGACACATTTACCTCCTGCAGTTTTCCAGAAATATCGATTAGTATTTTAGAAATGCGGGTACGTACTCAACGTAAACGTAACATTTTCCGTAATAAAAATAAATAAAATAAAATAACGGACACATTTGTCATCCACATAACAAAATAAAGTGTAAAATTAGTTTCGGACTTCGTAAAATTAAAAACAAATTGTATTTTATTTTCACGGCCTTGCATTAAGTTGCTTTAAGATCATAAATTTTCATTAAATGTGATAGTTCTTCTCCAAAACAGGCCTAATTTTAGTTTTGTAGATGAAACCTTCAGTAAAAGTTCTTGGATGGATATTTAAAGCAAATCAAACAGTATAATTATCTTTAGATTATAAATGCCACAAAATAAAAAAACTAAATAAAAATAAAATATAG
>JBBPBX010089728.1:0-14247 GCA_038048925.1 Garcialebias charrua
CTGCATGTTCCTGAGCTGAGACAGCAGTGATTTCCTGTTGGTAAATCAACATGAGTACATTTCCATTGAAAGGGGAGATTCCCACTAAATCTTTTGACAGCCTCTGTAGGAGCCTTTTTCTTTTTGTTGCTGATGTTGGACACGAAGGTAAATGGACGGTACTTTTTTATCTAATTAAGATACTCAAAGCACTTTACAACACAATTTGTGCCCTTGTTTAACTCCACACACAGATTCAGACACTGATGGGTCACACATCAGAGGCAATGAGGCGTTCTGTCTTGCCCAGGGACACTTCAATATGTGACTGCTGGTGGAGTCGAACCCCCAACTCTTCCATTGAAGGACAACTGCTCTAATCACTCAGTCACAGCTGTCCCGAGGTCCAGCTTTCAATCTTTGCTTCAGATCGTCCCAAATGTGCTAGATGGGCTGAAGTCATCGTTGTGTGGGAGGTAGTCTGATTCTTCCATATTAAACTTAAAACCAGGTTTTTCACCGTTGGAAGTCCCTTTAACTTTAAGAGTAAAGGTCATAGAAACTGTGGACCAGGAAGTGGGAAAGATTAGTGAGGGTGAAGTCCGGAAAGCTCTGAAAAGAATGAAGAAGGGGAAGGCAGTAGGACCTGATGACATACCAGTGGAGGTTTGGAAATGTCTTGGAGAGATGGCAGTGAGGTTTTTGACTCAAATATTTAATGGAATATTTGAGGGTGAGAAAATGCCTGAAGAATGGAGAAGAAGTGTGCTGGTTCCCATTTTTAAGAACAAGGGTGATGTACAGAGTTGTAGCAACTACAGGGGAATTAAGTTGATGAGCCACACAATGAAGATCTGGGAGAGAGTTGTGGAAGGAAGACTTAGACAAGAGGTGACTATCTGTGAGCAGCAGTATGGTTTCATGCCAAGAAAGAGCACCACAGATGCATCTTTGCTTTGAGGATGTTGATAGAGAAGTACAGAGAGGGTCAGAAAGAACTCCATTGTGTGTTTGTGGATTTAGAAAAAGCATATGACAGGGTGCCAAGAGAAGAGGTGTGGTATTGCATGAGGAAATCTGGAGTGGCAGAAAAGTATGTTAGACTGGTACAGGACATGTATGAGGACAGCAGGACATGTATGAGGACAGCAGGACATGTATGAGGACAGCAGGACATGTATGAGGACAGCAGGACATGTATGAGGACAGCAGGACATGTATGAGGACAGCAGGACATGTATGAGGACAGCAGGACATGTATGAGGACAGCAGGACATGTATGAGGACAGCAGGACATGTATGAGGACAGCAGGACATGTATGAGGACAGCAGGACATGTATGAGGACAGCAGGACATGTATGAGGACAGCAGGACATGTATGAGGACAGCAGGACATGTATGAGGACAGCAGGACATGTATGAGGACAGCAGGACATGTATGAAGACAGCAGGACATGTATGAGGACAGCAGGACATGTATGAGGACAGCAGGACATGTATGAGGACAGCAGGACATGTATGAGGACAGCAGGACATGTATGAGGACAGCAGGACATGTATGAGGACAGCAGGACATGTATGAGGACAGCAGGACATGTATGAGGACAGCAGGACATGTATGAGGACAGCAGGACATGTATGAGGACAGCAGGACATGTATGAGGACAACAGGACATGTATGAGGACAGCAGGACATGTATGAGGACAGCAGGACATGTATGAGGACAGCAGGACATGTATGAGGACAGCAGGACATGTATGAGGACAGCAGGACATGTATGAGGACAGCAGGACATGTATGAGGACAGCAGGACATGTATGAGGACAGCAGGACATGTATGAGGACAGCAGGACATGTATGAGGACAGCAGGACATGTATGAGGACAGCAGGACATGTATGAGGACAGCAGGACATGTATGAGGACAGCAGGACATGTATGAGGACAGCAGGACATGTATGAGGACAGCAGGACATGTATGAGGACAGCAGGACATGTATGAGGACAGCAGGACATGTATGAGGACAGCAGGACATGTATGAGGACAGCAGGACATGTATGAGGACAGCAGGACATGTATGAGGACAGCAGGACATGTATGAGGACAGCAGGACATGTATGAGGACAGCAGGACATGTATGAGGACAGCAGGACATGTATGAGGACAGCAGGACATGTATGAGGACAGCAGGACATGTATGAGGACAGCAGGACATGTATGAGGACAGCAGGACATGTATGAGGACAGCAGGACATGTATGAGGACAGCAGGACATGTATGAGGACAGCAGGACATGTATGAGGACAGCAGGACATGTATGAGGACAGCAGGACATGTATGAGGACAGCAGGACATGTATGAGGACAGCAGGACATGTATGAGGACAGCAGGACATGTATGAGGACAGCAGGACATGTATGAGGACAGCAGGACATGTATGAGGACAGCAGGACATGTATGAGGACAGCAGGACATGTATGAGGACAGCAGGACATGTATGAGGACAGCAGGACATGTATGAGGACAGCAGGACATGTATGAGGACAGCAGGACATGTATGAGGACAGCAGGACATGTATGAGGACAGCAGGACATGTATGAGGACAGCAGGACATGTATGAGGACAGCAGGACATGTATGAGGACAGCAGGACATGTATGAGGACAGCAGGACATGTATGAGGACAGCAGGACATGTATGAGGACAGCAGGACATGTATGAGGACAGCAGGACATGTATGAGGACAGCAGGACATGTATGAGGACAGCAGGACATGTATGAGGACAGCAGGACATGTATGAGGACAGCAGGACATGTATGAGGACAGCAGGACATGTATGAGGACAGCAGGACATGTATGAGGACAGCAGGACATGTATGAAGACAGCAGGACATGTATGAGGACAGCAGGACAGTGGTGAGATGTGCTGTAGGAGTGACAGATAGCTTCAAGGTGGAGGTGGGAGTGCATCAAGGATCAGCTCTGAGCCCCTTCTTGTTTGCTCTGGTGATGGACCGACTAACAGATGAGGTCAGGCAGGAATCCCCATGGACTATGATGTTTGCAGATGACATTGTGATCTGTGGTGAGAACAGGGAACAGGTGGAAGAGAACTTGGAGAGGTGGAGGTATGCACTTGAAAGAAGAGGAATGAAAGTCAGCCGTAGTAAGACAGAGTACATGTGTGTGAATGAGAGGGAGGAGGTGGAACAGTGAGGCTACAAGGAGCAGAGGTCACAAAGGTGCAGGACTTCAAGGACTTGGGGTCCACTGTCCAGGAAAATGGGGAATGTGGTAAAGAGGTGAAGAAGAGAGTCCAGGCAGGATGGAGTGGATGGAGAAAAGTTTCAGGAGTGATTTGTGACAAAAAGGTGTCAGCAAAGGAAAAGTTTACAAGACAGTGGTGAGACCAGCTATGTTGTATGGTCTGGAGACAGAGACATGGACAAAAAGACAGGAGACAGAACTGGAAGTGTCAGAAATGAAGATGCTGAGGTTCTCCTTAGGAGTGACAAGGATGGATAAGATCAGGAATGAGATCATCAGAGGTACAGCACATGTTGAACAACTGGGAGATAAAGTTAGGGAGGCCAGACTGAGATGGTTTGGACATGTCCAGAGGAGGGACAGTGGGTATATTGGTAGAAGGATGTTAGAAATGCAGCTGCCAGGAAAAAGACAAAGAGGGAGACCAAAGAGGAGATATATGGATGCAGTTAGAGAGGACATGGAGGTAGTTGGAGTGAGGACAGAGTGAGGTGGAGGAGGATGACTCGCTGTGGCGACCCCTGAAAAGGGAAAAGCTGAAAGAAGAAGAAGAAGAAAGAAGTCCCTTTAACTTTGTGAGTTAGTTTTTCTTAGAGGAAAAATCAACCAACTTATTTAACTGCTTAAAATTACTTTTTTTTTTCTTCTTAAAAAAGGTGAATCTTTTGTCCACTTTTAAAATTTTGATTTGGAAAAAGCAAAAACAAATAAGGGATACAGTATCTTCAAACTATTCTCACAATGACATTTAGTTATCTTTTATCAGCAGCAAGCAACTAAAGTACTCTCAAATAATGCACATTTTATTGTATCTTTTCAGCTAATCCTTTCCGATAATAAAAATGCTGTTTGTTTCACTCCACTGTGAAAATAATTCCCAGACATCAAACTACAGAATGCATGAAGGCACCGTCGGAAAATAGAATTGAGTTTGAGCAAATGCAAAGAAAATAAAAGAGCGCCAAGTATAGAGCCCTGAGGCACTTCACAAGTAATGGCTGTTACAGAAAACAAGTTTCAATATGGAGACAAAAACTTCTCTGTTTAAAAAAGTATCTAAACCAGACATCAAACTACAGAAGGCTCTCACATTTTTAAAACCTTCATAATCTAACAAACACATAACGTTCTCTCGTACCTGAGCGTCCTCTCGCAGGTCTGTGGCCTCTTTAAGGGTCCCGCTCGCTTGTTTGAAGACCTCGTCCACCATCTTGATGCCCGTGTGTCTCAGTGAGACGTACTCCCTTCCACGTCGACCCGCCCTCCTCACAGACAGCCCTCGGCGTGGGGCCTTCCCGTCCCCTCGTCGGTTGGTGATAACCACGTGGACAAAAAGGCCGGCGTGAGGTAAGGGGTCTCCTGCAAGGCCCAGCAGGGGCACGTTCCGGTAGCCAGGCTGAAGGCACTCGAAAGCCACGGTGTACTGGCCGATGAAGTCATCTCCGATGTAGTCATCGTCCAACACAACGAAGCGTAACAAGGCCAGCTCAGGCATGTTCACCTGCACACAGGAAAGGGAAGTGCTGAATCGGTTTAGAGGTTAGTCCCATTGAGAACAGAGGAGTTGTTTTGTTGCTGTTGCTTGTCTAGGGCAGCGCTGAATGATGGATCCTGGAGGGTGGAGGGAGTAATTTTATCCACCACCATGTGTAATGTTGGAACCAGTGGGTGGCCAATGGTGGCCTTGACCCTCATAGAATAATCTTCAGCCACCCCAATCATTCAAGGGAACTATGCTTTTAAGCATCATTAAAACTAGAAAGCATAGTTTCCTTAAATGATAGGGGTGGGTGGTTTACATCAGATAAAGCCACGCACCAAAATGGGTCAGCATGTTATTTATTTTTCCATTTATCCTATTCACAAAGTTTACATGTATGCATATAATGGCAGCCATCTTGGATGTTGATGTGGACACCCAATTTTTGATAGGTACCTTTCTAATGTCTAAATGCAGCCACACATCAAAAATGGATATCTGTACGGGATATTGAATGCTCCATGATCCTTATTCTATGTAATGACCAGTCTTGATGTGATCTGTCAGTAATGGACAGCAAGATATACTTTTAATGATCTTCAAGGTCTGATTGATAGGATTACAGTGACGTAAGTTTGGAGAGTCCTTGGAAGCTGTCAGAGCTTACAGATACCGCGCCCTGCTGTCTGCAGTTGTGTTTCTGATAATGGCTCAATGGCGGGGGTAGGGGGCGGAGCTGTAAATTCTACAAAACAGATTATTTTCTCTTCGGGAAGTCAGAACAGGTCAGAGCCTTGGACAGGTGAAAGCTTTGATAACTGTGAACTTGTAAATGCATTGATCTTCTGTGATTGCTGGCTGTCGCCAAAGCTTTGGAACAAATGTGTTGAAGCGTACACACGGTTGTTTTGGGAATCCCTTTTTTCCACAACACCATGTCAATACTGTCATATTGTTAAGTTTGCAGATGATACAGCGGTGGTGGGATGCATCACAAACAATGATGAGTCCAGCTACAGACAGGAGGTGGAACACCTGGAGAGCTGGTGCAAAGAGAATAATCTTCACATGAATGTGAAGAAGACAAAGGAGATGATTGTGGACTTCAGAAGGAACAAACACACCCACGCCCCACTGAAAATAGGTGGATCTGCAGTGGAAGTGGTCTCCAGCTACAAATACTTGGGTGTACACATGAATGATAACCTCAGCTGGAGCAACAACACCACCAGCCTGATCAAGAAAGGTCATCAGAGACTCTACTTCCTCAGACGGCTGAGACGAGCTGGTCTGAGCAGCCCAGTCCTCACCTCCTTCTACAGGTGTGCAGTGGAGAGCATCCTGTGCTCCAGCATCAACGTGTGGCATGGAGGCTGCACAGTTGAAGAGAGGAAAGCTCTACAGAGAGTGGTGAAGGCTGCACAGAAGTCTGTTGGAGTCAGTCTCCCCACCATCACAGACATTTACACCTCCAGATGCAGGAAAAGAGCCACCTGCATCATGAAAGACCTCACTCACCCAGCACACTCACTCTTTGCCCCACTCCCCTCAGGACGGAGGTTGAGGAGCATCAAATGTAGAACCACTAGACTGAGGAACAGCTTCTACCCTGAGGCTGTTAGACTCATGAATAAATAAAAATAAAATTAAAATAAACACTGCAAAATATCACATCATGCTGATGCTGATCTGTTTTCTTGTTGCTGTGTTCATCTGTGTTCATCTGTGACCATCTGCTCATACAAACTCATGTTCGTGCTGCTGTTTATTCCCACTATATTAGGCTTAGTGTATTACTAGTTGATGTTTTTCTTAGTTAGTTCTCGATGTTATTACTGTTTTTCTCTTTCATTTGTTGTTGGATGTAACTGGGACCTCGTGTACATAATCTCGTTTTCATCTCATGTACCACATGCGGTGCAAATGACAATAAAGACTCTCTGACTCTCTGACTCTGACTCTGACTTAATGTGAATATGAAAATACAGTTTTTATGTCTGAGTGTGTTGTCATTATTACAGAGACTATCACAGTGTGTTACACACCATGATACCAAACAGCCCTTCTTCTATTGGCGGTTGGCGAACTTATTTTAAGCGCATTACCGCCACCAACTGGACTGGAGTGTGGATGTGGATAATAGACAGAAAGAAAAAAAAGAATAAAAAAAAAATTAACTATCTTCGACTAAATAAGCTAATTGACTTTATGAACAAAATAACTTTATTGTATGTATCAGGAGATTTTTCTTCCAAGAGCCCAGCTAATGTGAAGTTCTGACGTTTTTCTTTTGTTAATGACTTAAATAGACGTTTCCTTTGGATCTTGTATTTATTGCAGTGCAGCAGAACATGTTCAACTGTCTCTGGTTGATTACAGTGTGTGCATTTTCCTGTTGGATGTTTGCCCATTCTATGTAGAGAGTAGTTGAGACCTGAGTGTCCTATTCTGAGTCGAGTGATGACATTTTCTACTTTCCTATTCCATTTTGTTGTCCTTCCTAAACCAACACGTTTTTGTATGCTGTATAAATGTCTTCCAGTTTCCTGTAGATCCCAGTGCTCTTGTCATACTGTTTGTGTATATTTCTTGATGAATGGTTTAATTTCTGATTTGCAAAGTGGGACTTGTAGTTCTATGGACTTTCTCTTGATTGCTTGTTTAGCTAGTATGTCTGCTTTTTCATTTCCCTCCACATTGACATGTGCTGGAACCCAAATAAATTGTATTTTTGTGCCTTTAATTTCTATTCTGTACTAGGGATGGGGCAGATCCGATCCAGTATCGGTATCGGTATCCGATACCAGCATAATTTAAGTATCGGATATCGGATCCAACCTGCCGATATTTCCGATCCAGCTTCAAAGAGCACTTGTGTTCCATCATATTCTGTGACTGCCGTCTTAACATTATGTGAGTTAAAACCAATGAAGACACTCACAACAGGAAACTCACAAACTTTAACAGTATAGTCTTTATAGTATAGAAAACATTCCAAAATACACATAACTTTATAGTCTCAGTACAAATATTTCATTATACAGATTCACATACCTGAACAGTATCGGATCGGAAAAGTATCGGTATCGGTCGATACCAAGTTATTAAGTATCGGTATCGGATCGGAAGTGAGAAATGTGGATCGGTGCATCCCTATTCTGTACATTGTAATAAAAATGTCATTGATGATGTCTTTCCGGATTGATTTGCCTCGTGCAATACTATTGAGTGACCAAACAGCCCTGTGACTACCTGTCACCCTTTAAACAGGCAGACTGATTACAGATTGAAGACACCTGAGTTTAACGTGTCTTTTCTAGGAGTGCCTCACTTTTTGTTAAGGCCCAGTTTATCAGTCTTTTAAATGAGTCTGTTTAACAAGAATTCAAAAACAGTGATATATTTTAACTAGTTTATTATTAGTATATTTTTCTTTTTATTATTTCTATCAATTTAAGGTTATTTCAGTGATCTTCAAGACCTTTTTTAACAAGCAGGGCACTAAAACACTTGCCTGCACCTACAGTATAATTTAAGCTTCTCTCAGATTGGCTCTATTGTCTGATTCAGCAGTAGTTATGCACGACGAGGTAATCATTCTCCAGTTTCTCCATCCAGCCGTTTGTAAAGAGAAAATAAAGTCCATTTCGAGCGTGGCGGGCAGACAAGGACTTGCTGTTTCCTTGTTAGCGCCACAAAAGGAAACGTAAGCCAGAGGACGGCAGGGCGGCAGTGAAAAGAAACCAGTGTAAAAAAATCAACATAAAGGGTGTGAGCGTGACTTCATGTGCTGACCCAGAAGGCTCAGATGGAGCTGCAATCTAGTGATTCACACACACGAGCATCTCAGACAGACTAATCATCCATTCCAGTCTCTTTTCAAGTCTGTCTCCAGCTGCAATTATCGTCTGCTGATTACAGGTATTACGCCTATCTTTAGCAACCTTTATGGAGGAGCATTATATCTGCAGGGAGCCGTGCACGTGCATGCACGACCCGAACACAGCGCTCGGATCAGCTGACAGCTCGTCGTTACGGCTCACCAACACTCCAGACAGCGAGGGGTGAAACAAGCCCAATGAGCAAGTGATCAAACCTCGACTCATTTAACGATGAGTGTTTTCACGGGAGCTCCTCATCTGGGTCACGGTGGTCCTGTTCCCCCTCCCTCTCCACATCTGGGTCATGGTGGTCCTGTTCCCCCTCCCTCTCCTCATCTGGGTCACGGTGGTCCTGTTCCCCCTCCCTCTCCACATCTGGGTCAGGGTGGTCCTGTTCCCCCTCCCTCTCCACATCTGGGTCAGGGTGGTCCTGTTCCCCCTCCCTCTCCACATCTGGGTCAGGGTGGTCCTGTTCCCCCTCCCTCTCCACATCTGGGTCACGGTGGTCCTGTTCCCCCTCCCTCTCCACATCTGGGTCATGGTGGTCCTGTTCCCCCTCCCTCTCCACATCTGGGTCATGGTGGTCCTGTTCCCCCTCCCTCTCCACATCTGGGTCAGGGTGGTCCTGTTCCCCCTCCCTCTCCACATCTGGGTCATGGTGGTCCTGTTCCCCCTCCCTCTCCTCATCTGGGTCAGGGTGGTCCTGTTCCCCCTCCCTCTCCACATCTGGGTCATGGTGGTCCTGTTCCCCCTCCCTCTCCTCATCTGGGTCAGGGTGGTCCTGTTCCCCCTCCCTCTCCACATCTGGGTCACGGTGGTCCTGTTCCCCCTCCCTCTCCACATCTGGGTCACGGTGGTCCTGTTCCCCCTCCCTCTCCTCATCTGGGTCACGGTGGTCCTGTTCCCCCTCCCTCTCCTCATCTGGGTCACGGTGGTCCTGTTCCCCCTCCCTCTCCTCATCTGGGTCATGGTGGTCCTGTTCCCCCTCCCTCTCCACCAATCAAGCCCTCCATTTTGACGCAGGTGCAAAGCAGCTAGAGAGCAGTCATAAACCTCTCCGCATATTTTCATCTTTTTACCGTCTGCATCTTTTATTCTCAAGTTTTAATCTGTAAGCATCTTGTGGAGAGAAATAAAGTTGATATCTTGGTCAAACAAAAATAACGTTACAGGGAGTCCTTCGACTTACGACGCCTTCGACTTATGGCAATCCGGACTTACGAACGCGCTCCGTACGGCGTAGATGCGTCATTACGGCACCTGAAATCGTCATTATGTGTGGTGTAATGTGTTAGCTAACTGTTTGTAAATAAAGTTCTGTGCATGTTTATGGACCAGTATGTACGCTTGTTTAGTCTCATGTCGATAAACGGGTGTGCGGCGCAGTGTTAGCATGCAGTTTCTGTCTTACGGCAAAAATCCGGACTTACGAACGCCACGTGTAATGAGTTCCGACTTACGTCAAATTTGGGTTACGAACGGTGCGTAGGAACGGAACTCGTTCGTAAGTCGAGGACTACCTGTATTATGATATTATGTAACAGCAAAATCTGGAGAGACGTGTGTCGATCGGAGATGTATAAGCATCTTGTGAATGAAGCTCAGCTACTACCACAACAAAATTTAGCTCAGTATAAGAAATAAATGGCTGGTTTTAGCCATTTTTGTGTTTCTGCCAGCCATCTTGAATGAGGCTGTTGATGGACATCCTGCCACAGTGAGGGAACTCGTACAACGACTTGGCAGTTGTTTTTATGTCGGATGCCCGTCCTGATGCAGCCACAGACCACCGAGCTACCAGAGCAGACAGCGTCCATTCAGGGCGCCTGCAGAGCATATGGTGCGTTTAAGGGCCATGATGGTAGGACGGAGCAGGACATGGATGGATGGAGTGGGCCTCATCCTCAGTAATGAGGATGTTGCTTCGGTTGGCCATGGTGAAGATAGAGTTGAGTTGAAAGGAAAAACTCTGTGTTTACTGATCCGTCTGCGTTCCAACCCTCACCTGTGGTCAGGTGGTTTGGATCAGGAGTGACAGAACCAGATCCTGGATCCAAGCAGCTGAAAAGTTCTTCCTTCATAAGATGGCTGGTCTCAAAGGATGAGGAGCTCCATCATCTGGTGGGGGGGTTCCAGACATGTTCCACTGGGAAGAGACCTTGGAGAATAACTCCCTGAAGGGAGCGTGAATCTGCCTTGCGGTCCCCCAGGACGACCTGAAGCGTCACTGGGAAAAGGGGTCTAAGCTTTCTGTCCTGGAACTGTTGTTTCCTACGAAAGGTAAGAGATGGAAGACATGTTGGTTGGTCTACATAGATCTATGGTGGTGGCCAGCTTGGATTTTGATGTTAAAATCCAATTTTTGATATCAACCTTTCTTACGCCTAGATGTAGCCGCACACCAAAGCAGAACTTGATGGCTCACTTGTTTTTCAATGTATCGTGCTCACCACACAGACACATGGAGCACATTTGCAATTACCCCTCCCATAGAGTTTTTTAACCACTAGAGGTGTGTATAATAATAATATATTATTAGGTGTTATATAAACATGTAAAAATGACAGGAAGCTGCATGTTCTACAGATGTAGCAACAGAGGAGAAAAGCGAGTCATCAGATTTGATCTTATGGATCTCAGTGTTGATCCGAGCAGACCTGAAGCTGATAATGGAGCCGTTATAAAACAGCTGTTAAATATTAAACTGGCTCGTGGATCATAACTTCTGAGGCAGATGTTCTGTCTGGACCTCCTGAATCAGTTTAGTTCAAATTATGAAATAGTCCATGCTGCTGGTAACAATTCATCATCTGCTCTGTGCATGAATTCTGAAAATGTTCTTTTTAACCGTCGGTATAGATTAGACAATGATCACTGATCAGTTAACTGCAGCTAACAGAGTCTACATTTAAAAAACTTACATGTTAAAAAAGCTGGTTTTTAAATTCATCCACAAGTTGAAATTATAATTATTGAAGCAGCTAAAAAGTAAATCATTAATTATTGACAGACTTCATGTCGTGTTTAGAGCCTCATTAGTTATATTTTCCTTCTATAACATCCAGCTGTTTACATGACTGTTGTATAAATTAACATTAATTATGAATTATATGAAGTTATTCTAATCATAGTAATAATTTGTTACACAGATCATGTTGGGCTTGATCTTGAACACTTGTTTTGGGGGCAGTTGCTTGTTTTGAACGCCATCTTGTCTTCTCTATGATGTCACAGATGGAAACAATGGGCGGAGTGGACAGAGCGCCCTCTGGTGGTTCGTAGAACTCAATGGCCTCTCTTCACTCCATGTCAGGGCAACAAACTGTCACAAAAATGCACACATTATTATTATTATTATCCACCTTCTTCTTCCGGCAGTGGAAAATTACGAATTTTGTTGCTATAAAATCTGAATTATGTGTTAAATTAAACTCTGATAATTTCTTTTGAACTTTCACTTCACTGGGATGTTTCTAAATCATCTTTCTCTTTGAGAAAAACACCAACAAACAGAAAACCTCCAGCAGTGTGTAAACAGGATTATTAGAAGGAGCTGTCATGCTCCAACCATAAAAAGGGTTTAAACAAACTCTTTCCCTCAGGATTTGGTTTATTTCAGTGCAAATGTCAAAGAACCCAATTATAACCTCTGGATTCGAACATGCTGACCTAATTATTTTCTTCTTACAATAAAATATAATCTTAAATTAAATGAGGCGGTTGAAAATTTGTAATAAATAAAATTGGATTCTTACACTTAGTATAATAATTATGTTTGTTGCAGAAACTATGAACTCATTCAGTTCATAAACACATTTAGTAAGGCGTTGTTCCCCCTTACTGGCTCATCAGCTATACTTTAATTATTGCATATAACAAATAATTATTACAAGACTTAAAATGAACAAATTGCTTGCGAAGTGGTTATCAATTTTCTGGCAGCAACACCCAGTAACAGTGTGGCAACCAACTTACTTCTGCCTTTTGCATGCTCACAATAGATCAAAAGTATAATTTATTGTTCATGTTTATGTGCAAAAAGCCTTAAAAACTGCACTTTTTACATTTTTTTTCTATTTTCCCTCACGCGCAGCTTTGTTGCTGTCTGAGTCAGACGTGCTAGAGGACTCGGATCAAGCATCACTTGGACTAAACAGCATCCATTCAATAAAAATTCACCAACATCCACACCTTGATTTCTGCAGAACATTTTAACAGATGGTTTGTAGGATACAGTAACTTTCTTGTTTAAGCAACATCTGGATTTGGGTGTCATCTGCACAAAAATGGAAGGCAACACCATGTTTCCGGAAAAAAATAGAACCAAGTGTGAGTAAATGAAAAGAAAAGAGCACTGAGTATAGAGCCCTGCGGCACTCCACAAGTAAGGGAATAGACACAAAAACATCTCCGTTAGAAAAATGATTTAAACCAGTCTAAGGCTTCATCCACCCAGTTCTCCAGAAGACAAATGAAATTAAAATAGCATTTGTTGAGGAAAGCCTACTGCCCATTCCTTGCATGCAAAAGTTTTGAACAAAGGTCTCATGCACTCAGAATTTATGTTGTGAATGACTCTCAGCTACTACCACACAATTTAAGTTCAATATACTGTATGTAAAAATGATAAAAGTGCATTAACTGTGGGTGCCATCTTGGCTCAGATTGATTCAGGACTTACTTAGTTGTAAATATGAACTCTGTGATTCTTACAGTTTGATTAACACCCATCTAGTGGTCCAGGAGATATTTTGCTAACAAACAGACTAACAAGCACAAAGACACGTGCAATTATAGGATCGCTCACCTTGTGGTAGTGGGTAGTAAAGAATATCTTATCCCAGACACAAAAATACCAAAGAACAAGAAGAAAAACACAGAAGATCACAGAGGACATCTTCAGCAATCAGTTTTCAGCTGGAAGTCAATTTATTTTAAACGATGCACCAAAAACTGCCCAAAGACACAACGAGATGATTGTAGCATGTTGAAACTGTCTCCAAACCTCAGTCCGTAGGCTGGTACCTTTCAGAATTTACTCATTACTTTTAAAGCTCACCTAAGAAAAGGGTGAACTTGCAGGCCCCTCCCCCTCCCTCTCTGCTGTGCTTCGTCTCTCGTGTGAATCAGGAAAACAGCGACACCAAAGATTCTCCACTTCTGAGAAACCCACTGAGTTAAAAACTAACATTAGTAAAAGTTTGAATGCTCTGGTTGTTGCAAACCTGAGGAGCTCCAAGAGAGAAGGGTTGTCCAGATGAAGTGTTGTACTTCACTGGTTTCCAGTCTACATTAACTACTTCACTGGTTTCCAGTCTACATCAACTACTTCACTGGTTTCCAGTCTACATTAACTACTGTATTTTCTGGTGTATAGGTCGCACCTGTGTATAGGTCGCATTGTCCAATTATCACCAATAGATTGGAAAAATCCCTAGATAGGTCGCACTGGTGTATAGGTCGCACCTACGTTTAGCTCTGCTGCAAATGTCTGCCACAGGAGCGCACAGCAAGGCTTTTAAGAAGATTAACACTTAAAAACAATTATTTGTTTGATAAAAATTATAGCAAATATATGTCTGAGCTGAACTTTTCCTTAATAAATGAACGTAATTGTGAAATGAGCTGGATTTAAAA
>JBBPBX010089729.1:0-14247 GCA_038048925.1 Garcialebias charrua
TAGCGTGCGGTTTGTTAGAAGGTCCAATGTGGAGGATTAAAAGCTATAATGCAATTGCCAGGATGAGAATAGGCAGACAATGAGCTGGTCCGTTGGGAAACCTCATCACTGAAAGCTTGTGTGTAATCCTGCCCAGACGAGAGAGTCATGTGGTGTTTAGTTAAGTCTATGTGCTGCTTGAGCATTCATGCTCAGACAGGAGCACCACTTTGTGCCTGAAACCAAGTTAAATACCTCACCCTCACAAGCCTGTTAATGTGTTCCACAAGTTTACATAAAGTGCCACTTTTTAGGAGTTTTGAACTTGTTTCAACACCTTGCCTAAAATTTATTCTTCTGACAGTTTACTTGTACAGGTAGTCCTCGACTTACGACATAGATCCGTTCCTACGCAGCGTCGTAAAACCAATTTTTGACGTAAGTCGAAATACACGTACATACTGCACCATATACATGTACAGTACAGCATTACCAAGCACTTAGCCTATCCTAACACAGTACCCTACATAGATATCAAAAAACACATACATTTGGGAGCCATAATGAAGGGAAAAAAGAGTTATGGCCTACTTCCTCCGTCCATCGGCCGTATTCTCCATTCGTTTACGACGTAAAACCTCCGTCCAGCTCGGTCCATCCTCCGTATTCTCTATTCGTTTACGATGTAAAACTGTGTTCACAGTACAGTTTTGTTTTGTTTTTTGAATGTCCAGAGGACCAGACTTAGCGTTTTTAGAGAGTACAGTGCAGAATTCCTCCACAGCTACGTTTATTACGTAAAACCGGAAACCGTAAACTGCGTAACTCGGCTTTTCAAAATAAATATTCAAAATATTTATATATAATTTTTATTTTTTAATGGGAGATGCGCCGTAACCACGAAACATCGTAACTCGAGACCGTCGTAACCCGAGGACTACCTGTATATCAAAATGATTACCGGTAAATTATATTTCAGAAGAATTGTGGATTAGATGGTTGACTTTTTCCAGGTGACTCAACCAACAGCAGCCGAGCAAAAAACAAAAAAAACTGCATTTGTGATCCTATTCTTTATTTTTCCTGTTTTTTTACAAGCCTTTGTTGTGTTGCAGGGTTGCTTTGAGAAAGTGGAAGAATGGCTGGATGATAACAAGCATCTGCTGGGAACTATAGGCATGGTCATCTTGGTAGTGCAGGTAGGAGTGAAAAATAGTTATTTTCTTCTCCATTTTTCCCACTCATTTGTTATTTTTGCTTTGTGACCATCTGTCTGGCTACACATAAAAAAGAGGGAGGAAAAAAGCAAAGCAAAGTGTTTATTCAGTGGCCTCTGTGCCATCTTGTTCAATTGAGAACGTTATAAGACTTGTGCTGAGTGGGCGTTCTGGGCACCCACGCATCTTGAATTATTGAAATTCTGCACCCTGTCCTTGTCTGGAAGATTCAAAGACACCTGGCTATGTGCCAGCTGAGCTGTAGTCAGGTACAAGATACTATTAGATGATGGGAGAGTCGAGATACTGAAAATAGAGAAGAAGTTGGAGTTTCAGATTAAAGCCTAAAGGGGTGATATAGATATTTCTCAGATGGTGCTGTTTCTGTGTTAGTCCCAAGTTCTGATTTACATCCATCTCTCTTAAGTAGAATCTCCACAGACTCAGAGCTGGAGCTCTAAACGCCTTCAGACTGAAAAAAGGCAGGGGTGTTTTTCACCTGCATCATTTTTTTTTGTACTAAAATGTGTTTGTTTTGTTTGAATGTTGTACACTGAAAAGCAAATGTGCGTGGTGACTCAGACTAGTTTAGTCTCAAGTTCTCGAGTTTCCTAGCCTTTGTTAATTTTTCAGTTTTAAACTTACCATTGTTTGTCTACAAATAAAAAAATTATACCTTATATAACTAGGTGCATAACTACAGCAAATATATTCAAAGTATCACTTGCAAAAGCAGACCAACTTTTATTTATTTATTTTATTTATTTATTTTTACATATGTCTGTGTTTTGGTGTCTGTTTTTCTGTACCATTAGGCCTATCGCGATAAACAATAAATCAATCGCATGATAAATGAAATATCTACCTCATTTTCATTTATCGACTTTATCGTTTCTTTGTGTCTCTCTCGACACTGGATGACAAAAAGGCTCTTCAAAAAAATGCCAAAAGTGCTCTTCACTGACCCCTCCCTTTCTCTATTTTCTTTAAAATCCATTTTAACTGTCCAAAATCGCGTTTTTGGGTTGCTAAAAGCAGCTAAGCTGAAAAGCTAAGCTACGAGCTAAGGCTGACCTCAGGAAAGAAAAACTCCATCTTGTCGAAGCTCCAAAATTCACAGTTGAAACCCCTGCCTTTGTGTAAAAAGTTGTTTTTCTCTGCAAAAAGAAGCTGAGAACTTGTTTACTGATTTTTATTAAAAGCTTTGTATGAAAAATGCTATGCTAAAGAGCTCAAACCACAATGAGCGTCTGCCAATTTGAGAACCCAAGAAAGGAAGGAGAGACAGCCAGTGTTGCCAGATCTTGCGATAGAAACATGCAGCCAGCTCTATGAAAACAAGCTCAAAACAAGCCCAACTGGCAACCCACCATACTGTGTAAAACGGAGGCCATTTTTAAACAGTATAAACATACATTTATTATGGCAGTACACATAAAAAACAGCAAAATTATGTTAAGCTCTTTGAATAACATACTTTTAAGCTCTGATTTAAAAAATTGCATATGTAACAAATATGTAAATCATATTTTTCTACATATTTTTAAAAACAAAACATCCTGATATCTACATGTGAGTGGAGCCCCCCTAGTGGCCAGACACAGTATGAATGTTTGTTTGGGTGTGCACCTGTCACATGCCTCGACAACTTTGGCAGAAGTGATAAACAGGAAACGGGGGCATGGAAGAGACAAACTACCTACTACCACTTGTCTTTTGCTTTCTTGTGCCGAGCAGGGAGATAATCAACTAGTTTCACTCTGAAAGAAAGTCAAGCCCAAATAAGCAACTTCACGTTCAAAAACAAGCCCAAAAACTGTGACCCGCGTCTCACAAGATTTGCAAGTGACTAAAAAAAACAAGCCCAAAGTCGCTTATGATAAGTGGACTTGGCAACACTGGAGACAGCCCATGTCACATCAAGGGGCCTCCCTCCCATTTTTCTTAATGGTTCAAACAGTTTTATACTGCCATCTGGTGGTTGAAAGTGGTACTACATGCAAAACAAATTAACCAACATTTCTTCTTGAATTTGACAATAATTATTAATTATTGTCAAATTTCAAACAATATTATTGTTTATCACAATAATTTCTGAGACAATTAATTATTAATTATTGTCAAATTTCAAACAATATTATTGTTTATCACAATAATTTCTGAGACAATTAATCACACAGCAAAATGTGTTATTGTGACAGGCCTGTGTACGTTACTAGAATATCTCACACTGGATGAATTCAAATAAATCGCTCAAAAAATAACCCCTACTTTATGAGGTTTAATTTTTGGAGTTGTTCCCATTTGTCACCATAACACACAAAAATGACTATAACTCAGTTTATTTTTGCAAGTATTGACCTGAAATTTAGTGTGGTAGTAGCTGATACTCATCCATAGCACATGTCCAAAGGGTTAAACGACTGAGTGAGATCTGTTTTTAAAACTGTGTCATCAGCTATTCACATCAATAATGTTTGTCAGCAAATTATTTGATAAACGTAGGGAGTATTTTATGGGAAACTTCAAAAAAATTGTAATTATGTGTTCATCTACAACTGAATACATTTAGGAGTTAAACAAATTTAAGATGGCTGCTACAGCCAACAACTTGAGAAACACGAAAATGTCTATAAATCAGCCAATTTAGCAGATGAGCTAAAAATGTGGTTGTAGCTGAGAGTCATCCCAAACAACCACATTAAGAGCAACACATTGCACAAGATCTTTGCCTAAAACTTTTAATCAGTGGAATCAGCCCCATTTGTCTGGTCACTAAATATCTCGTGAAACACTGGACAAAAATTGATGAAAATTTTGGAAAGTAAGCATTAGTTGTACGGTAGATCTATACCTGATTGACATACGGAGTTGATCCAGTTCAAGATGGTTGCCACAGCTAATCTACTTTTGGAAACACAAAAATGGTGGTTACTCAAAATGACAGATATTGTGGTAAAGCTCTGTGGTTGGATCTGTCATCTGTAACACAAACTTGAGCATTAAAATATCTTGGTAAGATGTGGCAGTGGCGGCCATCATGGTTTAAAACTCTGTCTTGAAAATGCACTTCATGTGGAATGCTAGGCTTTTATTAATAATACGTTTCAAAGGAAAGTTGTCTCAGTAAAGAGGATTCTTTTAGAATTAACGATTGACTTTTCTCAAGGTTTCCTAGATTCAGCTGCTCGACTTTTCCTCAGACTAAAAGGCTTGATTGCATCAACTCTTGCTTGTCTACTTTCCCGTTTTTTTTATTTATTTTTAGATTTCATATTGATTTTTAAATCTTTCTACTCACCTTTAAATCTTTAAATGGCCTTCCACGTAAACACATCAGATCTTCCGTGCTCGACCTGTGTCTCTTTAAGAGCCACAAATAAAATCCTGCTGTTTGTGTCCAGATAGGTGTTTGTGATGAAGTGGGCAAAGGATTTATCTCCTCTTTTTGTTTGGTTTTTACAAACATGACCATTCAAGTCAACAAGCTGGGTGTCTATGTAGAACAAAGACAAACCTGATCAGGGCTTAGTTTTTCACAACTTTATTCTCATGTAGAGATACTTTTTATCCCCTGTCATAGAGGAAAGAGGTAGAATTGGAAATACCCTCCACCCAGCGGTCCATCCGTGCATGTTGTGAGCCTCATTTCTTGAAAAATAAGCAGCATGGTGACTTCCATTTTGGTGTGTGGCTGTATCTAGGTGTAAGAAAGGTCACAATCGAGAATTGGATTGTCATGTCAAAATCCAGGATGGCCCCCACTATGTATAATGATAATAATGATCATAATGATGATGGTGATGATAATAAGAATAATGCATCATGCATCATACATAACAACTTAATTATAGGTAATGTG
This sequence comes from Garcialebias charrua, assembly GCA_038048925.1. Classification (NCBI taxonomy): domain Eukaryota; kingdom Metazoa; phylum Chordata; class Actinopteri; order Cyprinodontiformes; family Rivulidae; genus Garcialebias; species Garcialebias charrua. Next base: position 5,059 of record JBBPBX010089729.1, read on the forward strand.
ACAAGGAGACTAAAAGTGGGTAAGCCTGTTTAAAGAGGAGAGTTTTGACTCAGGGTTTTAAAATTGAGATTGTGGGAAAGTGTTTGATCTCCAGGGGGAGAGTCCAGTGATCAGATGAGCAGGTGGATGGGTGAGTTTGATGGAAAAATCTTGGATGGATATCTCCTTATTTATCCTTAATAGTTAACTTGTAGTCATACAGAGATTTGTGAGGTCTGAAAGATGGTACACGTGCACTCTGTCAAGAAAGTGTACTGTATATATACTGTATGTGTAAACTGACCACCCCAATCATTTGAGAAAATTATGCTTTCTAGTTTTTATATTGCTAAAAAGTATAGTTTCCTCAAATGATAGGGGTGGCCAAAGATTAATCTAAGAAGGGCTATTCAACTGGCAGCCTGGTGGTCAAATCAGCCCCACGGATGAGCTTTGTTCAGTCCACCAATGGGTTCATTTTAAATAAAACTATATTTTAAACCATAAAACAAACTTACTGAGAATAACTGCTGAACGTCCAGCTGCTGAGCTCTTGGCTTTCAGTAACTATGCCCCCTGAGCAATTTAGCTGAATAGCCCTAGCTATGGTGTCCAGGGCCACCACTGGCCACCCCTTGGCTCCGCCTATGTACCTGTTCATGGATAAAATAAAATAAAAATACAAAAATACCTCTATTCTCTTTCACACAGTGTAAATTCTACCCACTTCAATATTTTACACCCAAACTTTTATAGTTTACTTGCATTCTCCATTCAAACCCAGTCTAGAAAAACACTCATCTCAAAAACTAAAAACATTCGCTATTCAAATCCCTCAGCAATGGGGGACGTCAGTTCTTCTTCACTGGTTCTTCATGTTCTTAGACAGAAAAATTAAAATAGATTTTAGGGTAAATCATCCAGTTTTCAATCATAAACAGTGAAGTTGGTGCTCATACTTAATCTTATGAAGTCTGTAAACGCACACAAGAATTTCCATCACAAGTGTTGTGTTTGATGTTGACTTTGATGAGAATTTTGAGAATCTTTCTGGATTATTGCCCCTGTTCCCTTCAGTCGAGTTTAACATTTTCACATCTGAAATGCATAACATTTGTCCCTGCAGTCATCTAGCTCTTTAATTACCTCAGTGGGATTTTTAATATTAATTAATACTTTGTTTAATGCATTGTCATTTGGGCTAATGTTTGTTGCCTCTGAAGGCTTGTTAGCATTTTATGACAGGACAAAAACTCGTCCCTCAGAAACAGTAAAGATTTAATGAACTTTTTATGGAGCACTTACTCTACTAAACTGAGGCTCGCAACCTTTTACATTTTTTGCTCCTTAGCCAAACTTTATAGTCAATCAAAGACAAATCATTTATAAAACTGAAATAGCTTCAGAACGCATCACAGTAAGACTTGAATAATTAGAGAATTTAAAAAAATTAATGTTTAAACTGGACATTGAAGCTTTTGATGGTCACAAGACCATCTACTAAAATAAGCATTAAAACATCCATCCATATATATCTGATCTTGTATTGAACGCCTTTTTGAATCCATCCATTATCTTTTACTCGCTTCTTCCATTTTGGATCACAGGGGTCACCGGTGCCCATGTCCAGCAATCACTGTGCGAGGGGCGGGGTACACCCTGGATGGGTCTCCAGTCCATCCAGGGACACATAAAGACAAACGAGACAAACAACCATTCACTCTCTCACTCACACCTAGGGACAATTTAGAGTTACCAATCAGCCTATCACTTGTGTTTTTGGACTGTGGGAGGAAACCGGAGTACCAGGAGAAAACCCACGCATGCACGGAGAGCACATGCAAACTCCACCCAGAAAGGCCCCTGGATCGGGATTCGAACCAGGGACCTGCTCGCTGAGAGGCAGCAGCTCTACCAGTTGCACCACCGTGCTGCCCGCATTAAAACATCAATAATGTAAATGAATAAATTCACCTTGAAGCAACTTTTCACTTGTTTTGAAGCACAAATACAGTAGTCCCTCGCTACTTCACGGTTTGTTTTTCCGCAGACTCGCTCTATTGCAACTTTTTAATTAAGATTGGACATGACACACAATTGGCTGATTGATGGATGAGCCGAACTATCGGCGTAGAATTTTTATTTAAAATAAATTATTTTAAAGGATTTAGCACCTGCTGCACCTCTGTGTAGCCCAAGCTGCAGGAGAAACTTCCTTCTGCAGCGTGTCATAATCTCATAGCTCTGCAGCGAAGAAGTGGGCATGGCCAAGAGTGCTGGCAGGTGGCAGGCAGCTGCAATCATGACATTCTGTACTTTTTTAGAGCATTTAGAGTTTAGAAACATTGTCTAGAATATTGCAAGAGTGTGGGATATATATATATACAGGTAGTCCTCGACTTACGATGGAGATTCGTTCCTACGCTACGTCGTAACTCGAATTTCGGCGTAAGTCGTAACATACGTAAATACTTCACCTTATACGTACAGTACTGTATTTAACCAAGCACTTAGCCTATCCTAACACAGTACCCTACATAATTATCAAAACACACATACATTTGAGAGCCATAATGAAGGGAAAAAGTGTTAATTTCCTACTCTGGAATGCTGGTGAAGCAATTTTCTCCGTTCCTCCCTCCCTCCTCCGGATTCTCCATTCGTTTACGTTGTAAAACCGCCGTCCATAAAACAGCTACTTTTCCACAGCTGCTGCCTGTCCAGTTTGGTCCAACAAGTTTTGTTTTGTTTTTGAATGTCCAGAGGACCAGACTTAGCTTTTTTTAGAGAGTACAGGCCAGTATTTCTCTGCCGCTACGTTTAGAACGTAAAACCGGAAACTGCGTAACTCGGCTTTTCAAAATAAATTTTCAATATACAGTATATATACAGTGTATACATATATATATATATATATATATATATATATATACATGTATATACACAGGTGGTCCCCGATTTACGACGCAGTTCCGTTCCTACGCCCGTTCGTAACTCGGATTTCGTCGTAAGTCGGAAAATACGTCCAAACGGCACCTCATACGTACAGTACTGTATTTTACCAAGCACTATCAAAAACCATATACATTTAGGAGCCATAATGAAGGAAAAAATGAGTTAATAACCTACTGGTATGCTGGTGAATTCTTCCACCGTCTGTTAACATGTTAGCTCGTTTCACCTCCGAGCTCTGCAGCTTCCTGCTGCTTCACGCGGTCCACAGCGTTAGCTCGTTGCTCAGCTGTAGCCTCTCTGCCTCGTAAACCTCTGCTCCAAACAATAAGGTCTCCTGTACTTTTCCACGCGTGGTCCAGCGGTCCAGAGTTTTACAGTAAGGTCTGTTAGCATATTAGCCCCTCTTAACCTCCTCTGCTCCGGCCTGCCTGTAAACAATGAGGTCTCCTGTAAGTTTCCGTGCGTTAAGCTACTCCCCCTCCTTCCTGTAAGCCCCCTCCCTCCTGTAAGTTTCCACTGAGTGTGTCAGGCTACTCCCCCCTCCCTCCTGTAAATGCTGAGTTTCTGTACCATATTTTTTGGTGTAAAGGCGCATAAACCGCGTAACTCGAACAATGCTTTTCAATGGAAGGGCTTTCGTAACCGCGAAACGTCGTAAGTCGAGGCTATCGTAACCCGAATTATATAGGTACCTGTGTATAATATAAATATATATATAATATAATATATAATATATAAATATACTGTGTATATAAATATACAAAGTATATAAATACTAAAATATACACTTACTACTTGTACTACTAGTCCTACTTTTTGTTTTTTCACTTTCACAGGGCTTCCGGGTATGGATCCCCTGTGATAAAAGAGGGACTACTGTATTTTGGTTTTTAGTTTTAGGTTTATGTAGTCTTCTTTACTTGAAATTATATAAATCCATGTTTTACAACATGACAAAATAGATGTGAGCCATATTTTTTTAAGTACATTAAATAAGTCATAAAAAGAGTTTTAACAACCAAAACTTAATAGCCGAATTCAATTTTGGTTCATGATATGTCACCTCCACTTACAATCTGCTTGTCGTTTTTATTGAGTCTTATTTGTGGTTAATTAAAATGTTGACTGGGCTGCATATTATTTTGATTGTTTCCTTTTCAAGTTCAAATACTTTTTTTCTCGTCTTTACCAACATTCAGTCTCCTGGTAAACAGAATTTGATTGACGGCCAAATTGCTTTGTTGCTGAGGTAGATCTGGCCATGAATTAGTTCATAAAAGGTTGTCTGTCTGTACATTGCACCACTGAGAACTCATCTATAGCTCTTTCCTCAATATGTGCCTCCTTAAGTGAACGTCTTCACACTCATTTAACTTAAAATCACAACTCTGTCAATGTGAGTTCTATTCCTGGGTCAGCTTTCACAACAATACGTAATCACATGTGCAGCCCCTTTCAAATAATCGTTACCACTGACCTACCTAACATTTCTGACACTACCTCACTTTCTAATTCTTTTCGCTTCTTCCACCCCAGGGGCTGTTGTCAACATAAATACATCCTCAGATCTTTGGCTTAAATTTACTTTGTACGTGCACATTTACATTTGTATACTTATCGCTCATATTACTGCTCACTAGGTATTATTCCTTGCAGCCACTTTTCCTTTTTATTTGATCTGATGTCTTTCTTTATATCCTCTGGCAAGTCAAGTTTTTTACTCTACTAATCCTAGCCTCTGTGGTTCATTCAGATTAAAATGGCCTCACCAGGAAGTATCTTTGTTGACTAGTAGGTGCACATGCTTTGTTACTGTAGGCGGGTACAAGCACTGTATTTTGTTCTTTCTGCCAAAAGAAGAAAAAGTTACTTTCATGTTCTGGTTTAAAAATGTAGTAATTTGAAATAAAAAGCACACCTATGTTCAATTTAAACTTGCAAATGGAAGTAGCATGCATGCATTTGGTCAGTGAGAGGAGGCTGAAAGGAGTAGAGAAACTTCATGCAGGCTCAGGGAGAACAAGCTAATTCCACTCAGAAAGAACCCGAAGAAACACTCATTCCATCTGCGGCTCTGTTAAAACACCTCAGTTATTGTATTATATGATTTAGTACCCACAAATGTGAAGAAAATAATATTAATGATCTGATAATTCTCAAATATACGGAAGCGTATTGCAGTCATTCATGAAAAAAAATGTTTTGAGCTTATGTAGTAATAACGTGATACGTATGTAGTAAAAACATGATACTATGTAGTAATAGCGTGATACGCATGCAGTAATAACGTGATACTATGTAGTAAAAACGTGATACTATGTAGTAATAACGTGATACGTATGTAGTAATAACGTGATACTATGTAGTAATAACGTGATACTATGTAGTAATAACGTGATACGTATGTAGTAATAACGTGATACGTATGTAGTAATAACGTGATACATATGTAGTAATAACGTGATACGTATGTAGTAATAACGTGATACGTATGTAGTAATAACGTGATACGTATGTAGTAATAACGTGATACGTATGTAGTAATAACGTGATACTATGTAGTAATAACGTGATACGTATGTAGTAATAACGTGATACGTATGTAGTAATAACGTGATACTATGTAGTACAACTGCACCACCAGGTGGTGGTTGGGTTAAATGCAGAGACAAATTTCGTCTGTGTATGGGAAACATACACAGATGACAAAAAAGGACATTATTATTATTATTATTACAAACGTGATACTATGTAGTAATAACGTGATACATATGTAGTAGTAACATGATACTATGTAGTAATAACGTGATACTATGTAGTAATAACGTGATACGTATATAGTAATAACGTGATACTATGTAGTAAAAACGTGATACTATGTAGTAATAATGTGATACGTATGTAGTAGTAACGTGATACTATGTAGTAAAAACGTGATACTATGTAGTAATAATGTGATACGTATGTAGTAATAACGTGATACTATGTAGTAAAAACGTGATACTATGTAGTAATGACGTGATACTTATGTAGTAAAAACGTGATATTATGTAGTAAAAATCTGATACTATGTAGTAATAACATGATAAGTATAGATGTAGAAAGTACGTACTCAATACGCTTCCGTACAATCAGGTAATATTAATGATATTTAAAATTTAGCAAAATTCCACAAAAAGTACCTAAATAATTTCTTTATGTTTTGGCCATGTCTTCAGAGGTACTTTGTATATTTCTTGTGTACATAAAGGAAATTTTTATTTCTCTGTTGAGACTTGACACTTCATAATGGAATAATTTGCAATCCTTAAAAGATTGGGCTCATAATGACACATTTATAGATGATGTGTTTAAAAAATAAAGGAGAATTATCTTAAATAAGAAGCCTGACAAAGTTATAATAAAAAATAGTTTTTCAGATAAAATTTCAAGTTTCATCCAGGTAAAGTACTGAGCAGAACCCAAATAAAGTCGTCTGTCTAATTCTTGGCATTGTCGTTCCAGGATTGTTTGGCCTGTGCACCCTTCCTGTTTTTAAGCTTGTGCTGTTTTATCTCAAATTCAACCAAAATCCTCTTTAAGCTTCTCAAATGCTTTTAGAGCAAAAGAATAAAGTACCCAAGGCCGGTAATCATGATAATCAGGATGCTTTCATCTTCAGCTCACCACATGTGGAACCCTCTGGAGTTGAAGAATCCCCATGAAGACACAAGGTTACATGTCAGCTAATTGTTCTGCACAGCCTTTTCGGAAGTTTACCACCAAAATCATCTGAAGTTTCACTTTCTTTTCCCTAAACAGTTCACTCTCTTCAAAATAAGATGGTTCTTTTCATTCATATGCAACAATACGACTTCATGCACTTCCTAACTGGGTGTGGTCTACATTGTGCGTGAATTTAAGTTTGCCATGTCCAAACTCCTTGTGTAAACTTCTCTGAAACTGTCATTTCCTGGTAAAGACATACCGGTAGCTGCTGCAACAGAACAGGAGACCCAGAGATCAGCTGATTACTATGACTTAATCTTCTCATAGAGTTCCGTTTAGTGCATTCCACTTCTGTGCAACTGTAATAATCCATGTCATATTAAAGAAAAAAAAACTTTATGAACTAAGCGTAGATTTTTCTCTCCTCATGACAGCTTTGCGAATCAGAGCCATCACTACCAGGAGCTCAGCAGAGATTTGTGAGCCTCTTTAACTGATTTGATTGATGCCACCCATAAAGTTAGGTGCTTCCAGTGAGATATGCTGTAGCTTGTGTGTGTGCTGCTCTCACCTTCAGGTAGTACATACAGATGTGCAACAAATATCTGTGGTAACTGTCTCGGGAAATAAAATGGCCACAGAGAAACAAACAAGAGTTCAGTGTTAGAAGGATGCAGTGTTTCCTTGACAACAAATGTTCTCCGTCAGATCCTTCTAGACCACTTAAAGCAAAACATATTTATAATTTCCATCTGTTGAAAGTTGCATTTGAGTAAGTGACTCTGTTATTGGACCTTTCTGCCCTTGAGTGTGCATACATTGAATAATTAAAGCACATAAAGCTGCAGCAAAGAAAACCTCACTGAGGCAACAGAACTGAGCAGTTATTAGGGACAATAGACATGACATTAAATTAAACAGCATAAAAACAAAAAGCTGAGATGGAAGGTTTGTCATTAGATTTTTTTTTTTCTAATTTAAACTTAATTGTCCAGAGATGATGTCCTTCTTCTTGAGCCACATCTCAGACAGGGAAAGACATAAAGCAATCCAGTTTCCAGACAGAAGGAACTGACATTTGTTTGCAGTGCATCAGGGCGGTTATGAAGGGACATTTGTGAGACTGACTGCAGTAAAGTGAATTTATCACCAGCCTAGTCTTTGATGCCTCTATCACTACTTTTTTATGTATTAAAGCTTGTGGCTGCACTAAAAGAATATCTGCATTGAAAATTGACTGCACTATTATCCCATGCTTACAGGTAGTTTATGAAATTCAGTGTTCAGTCTGTGCATCAGTTCCCAGTTCTTCCATTTCCTCTCCAAGCACACAGAATAAATGTGAAAAACGTTACATAAAAAGGCCCGTCTTGAAGGTTGAATCCTGACATTATTTTTAGTCGTCTCGCTTTCTCTTTATACAAAATCACACTCAGTTTAATTTGCTAGTTCAAAAGCAAGGAGGACCGCATTACACTGAAGATATTCATATAAAAAATGGTGCTACATGCAGTGTTATTTAAAAAAGCCAGAGGCATTTGGACATAATTTGTACATGATTCAGACTAGATCCACTTACTTTGACGGAAACCTCTATGTATGTCTTCAATCAAAACTCTTTTAAAAGTCTTGGCAATTGATTTTTCCTGGGGAATGATGGATGGATGGATGATTAAGGCTCCTATGAGTCTTGCAGTAGCTGTCATGCAGCAGCCTGAACGGAGCAGATGGAAGTTTCCAGAAAAGCCACATGTAAATGATTGGATTGGCTCTAAGGCAGGTCACTGGTCCAAACTCCAATTGAGATTTTTGTTTACCTGACATGACCCCCTCTGTTTTTATTGACAACTAAGGACGATTCTATAATCTGGCCTTCAGGGACGCTTAGCCCCCAGTGCTGATGGCTCTTGGCTTGAACAGCGTGCATGGTAGCCGTTGACATCAGAAGCATTCATAATGTGGGGGGGGACACAGAAAGTTGACCGCACTATTATCCCATGCTTACAGGTAGTTTATGAAATTCAATGTTCAGTCTGTGCATCTGTTCCCAGTTCTTCCATTTCTTCTCCGAGCACACCCAGAAATGTTTGAATAATGTAGATGCCATTTCCTGCATTCTGGTGTATTTTAACAGGTTGTTAAACATCTACCTACATAAGTAAATGATTCAATAGCATTTTTAGTGAGCTTGGCACAACGAGAAGTAGCGCTAAGCCAGCGGCGTGCAATACAGACGCGCTAGGTACCATGCTACAGACGTAGCGCTCTGCTTTACACTACAGAACCTAATAAACACTTTATACAAAATCAGGTTAGTGTTAACTGATCATAACAAAGACTAAACTTGTGCAAACACAAGTTGAAACATACACATTGTACAAGACACAAAACAAAGCACAACTATCTTTAAGCGTTAACCTTTGATTTAACCATTAAGCATACAATGTAATTGTGAAAAAATTGAGGATTTACCTGCAGTTACCTTCATACAGATTAACATGCAGTACTTCCTGTTTATCACTGTTGTATTCAGCTGCTCATGAAGTC
>JBBPBX010089731.1:0-14247 GCA_038048925.1 Garcialebias charrua
ATTTGAATCAACCAATAAAAACAGAGCTTGAGTTTGAATTTCAGCAGAGCAAGGGGTAAGTTTCTGGTCCCTCCCCCTCTGAGCCATGGCTCTGAGGGGGAGGGACCAGAAACGTGTCTCTGTTCAAAATTTTCCCAAGTTCCAGCGTGTTCCAGAAATTACATACTGAACCTTTAATATTACAGTACAGTACATGCTGTACAGGTACTGTATGTATTTATGGATGAATGTATGGTGTAATGTGTTAGCTAAGTGTTTGTAAATAAAGTTCTGTGCATGTTTATGGACCAGTATGTATGCTTGTTCAGTCTCATGCCGATAAACGGGTGTGCAGCACTGCATTAGTGGTATGACCGCGACTTACGGCAAAAATCCGGACTTACAAACGCACATGCTATGGGCTCCGACTTACGGCAAAATCGACCTACGAACGGTCCTTAGGTCCGGAACTCGTTCGTAAGTCGGGGGCTCCCTATATATATATATATATAATTAACAGGAAGACCTCCCTCCTCCCACTAAAATAAGGTGTTGATGCATGTTGTTATATAGTGTGTTTAAAATGGGGAGATGAGGCGGCGACCGGCACAGACCCACCCCTCCGAGATCTACCAGGGTACGGAGGCAGGTGGCAGCTGTGCCACCAGGGACCAAGGCCACAAACCGGCACATAGTGCCGAGGACCGACCAGAATCGGGGCCAGCGACCCAACCCCTCAAAACCGTCCTGACCCCCAACCCGATCCACAGTCCAACACCCAGCCACCCCAATCAAAGAAGCTACCAAATTCCAACAAAGACAATCAGCTAGGAATGCCTGAACAGCCACTGACCGCACCCCCACAATGGAACCGACCAGTCTACCCACAGCAACACACAATGAGAGTAACTTACACAAGGGAGGGCACACACCCAACAGGCCCAGAAACCCCCGGGCCAACAGCACAGAGCTACTCAAGCAAGAGCCCCCAACACACACCCCTACCCACAACCCCCCACAGCCCAGACCCACAGCCAAGCACCAGGCTGTGGCCATAGCCAGGTAGTAAGACACCCAGGCTGAGTCCACCCCTCCCCTCCCATGGCCTAGCCTCCCCCCACCAGCAGTATCACCCTCCCCCCATGGTAGAGGCCCCAAAGCCCACCAATGCACCGAGGGCACCCAGACCAGGGCCGGGTGCCGGCGCATGCACCGGCCCAGGACCCCGACAACATACCCGACAAGACCTGAGACCTCCGGGACAAGCCGGGACCCTAGCCCGGGAGCAACACTCCCCCAGAACCCGAGCCCGTGACCACTCCAAACCCACCCAGGAGTAGCCAGGTCACCAGGCCAGTAACCTATGTCTGCCAGTACAGACTGCTCAGAAGCCTGCATGCAGCCAGCAGAGGTCATCGCCCAGAACCACCAAAGCCACCTCCCAAGTCAAGCACCACTGCACCAGGCCCATGACACCCTCCCCCCATCAACAACGATGCCCCACAGGTCAAAATCAAAGTGGTTCACCCACCTCCACTATGTGTTGGAGCCGATCAAAGATGTCCAGAGATAATGGTTTGATGTGGAAGAACAGGCTGTCACAAGACTGCTGTAATCCAACAAAAGGTCTTTATAGTGTTTAATACAAAGAGTATTTTTATTTTTCCGATTCATGAGTATGGCTTTTTTTGGCTATACATAAGGCAGTAAAAATCGTGAATTTAATTTGTCTCCAAGGTGACATCATCCAAGTGGCCCAATAAGCAAACGGATGGAGAGACTGGAATACAGTATTAAGGTACATCTCAGACACTTTGATGTCTTCATATATCTGGCACCAAAACCTCTAAACAGGTGGACAGAACCAAAATGTGTGGATGTAATTGTCAGGAATATTGTTTGTATACTGTGAGCAAGTATTAGATGATGCAAAAGCCATCCTGAACATCCGTTGACCTGTGTAATGTACTCTATGGAGGACTTTGTATTGTATTAATTGTAAATTGGAGTTTTTAATCATCTTAAAAGTTCTTAGACATACCTGCTGTAACGGTCGTATGTATACTGACTGTTGTAGTACCTTCCCAACGCCACATGAGGGCACCTCCTTCATTTGATATATCATGACTCACCATAGACGTCAGCAGTGTGTAGCTGGGAGATGGACCATGTGTACACGTTAGCTGCCCTGCTCAACCTCAGTAACGAATGGTGAAGGATATACGGACTTTACTCTATGTATATTCATGTATGAATATTTGACTTAGCGCTATGGAGACCTGGCATTGAATGGTTTTCTAAGTAATGTAATAAAGTACCAGTGAGAATCAATGTTCTTTTGCTCTTTTCCAAGCTACGCCGGAGCACATGTTGCTCATGCTAAGCTAGCTCTCCTCCTAAACACCACCATCCCGTTACACTGCGACCAGAAGTTTTGGTCAAAGTTGACTGACAAGTCTGTCTCCCATTTTACAATAGAAAGGGATATAGATTCATCTATTTTAATGAGTGTCCGATAAACCTTAGATAGTAATTTGGGAGAGTTAAGATTAGGCACGTACCATACAGGGACACGACACAGAAAGGATAATAAAAAAAAAAACAAAGTTTATTTTAGGCTCTCCGAGTCTGTGTCCTAAAAAAAAGGTGATTAAAGAAAAAAGTTGGACTTCTCAAAAAACAGCTTCTGGAAGGTTAATAACAAAAACTCAAAGTCTAGCAGGTCACTCACAGCTCCTGGTGTTCAGCACCCAGCTCTTTCGACAGCAGGTCTCCACAATGGAAGGATTCAGCTTCCTCTTCAGAACACACAGCAGCAGGTCTCACTCCAGCTTCCTCCTCTTCACACATGGAACAGCAGGTCTTCACAACGGAAGGTTTCGGCTTTCTTTTCAAACGGCCTCCTCAAGTGGATTCAACCACAACATCAAACGGCCTCCTCATCAGGCTTCAAACGGCTCCATCGGCCTCCTCAAGTGGATTCAACCACAACATCAAACGGCCTCCTCAAGTGGATTCAACCACAACATCAAACGGCCTCCTCAAGTGGATTCAACCACAACATGAAACGGTCTCCTCAAGTGGATTCAACCACAACATCAAACAGTCTCCTCAAGTGGATTCAACCACAACATCAAACGGTCTCCTCAAGTGGATTCAACCACAACATCAAACGGCCTCCTCATCAGGCTTCAACAAATGGCTTCATGGCTCCTCTTCACACTGCTGCTGCTACTGCTGACTTCAGCTCTTACTCGGACCTCCTCTGCTTGTTGCAACTCCTGCATCAGGTCTGCTGTTTCATTTGCAGCTGCTTCTCCTGGATCAGGTCTGCTGTTTCTGTATCAGCTGCTTCTCCTGGATCAGCTCAGACCTCTTCTTGGACCTCTGCTGGATCTCTGCTTGCTGCCACTCTCACTTGGAACTCCTCTTGCTATGTGGCTTGGACCTAATATATATAGAGAGGGAGCAACTACCTCCACCTACAGTTAATGAGCACCAGCTGCAGTCAATTAGGCTTCTACAGCCTCTAAACAGCTCATGCACAACCTCTAAACAGCTCATGTCTGTGCTCAAAATCTTTAAACAAAACCTCAAAAACCTTTAAACAATTTTATGTTCTAACAAAAATACATTACATGTCTGGGGCATGTAACACCCCACCACACAAGAATTTACATGGGATGATGAAGCAATGTTACACCACGTTCATCACCCATGTAAAAGAAACCAAAACAAAAATCTCAACACCTACACTCTAAACACCAACAACAAAGCAAAAAAACAACAACAACATACATCACACACAACCAACAGTTGCCTTCAGAATACCTGAAACCCAAAAAGGCATCGCCGGTCAGGTTGTACATCACAAAGCCTCAGTTTAGTAGCAATCTCACCAACATTCAGATTACTGATGCCGGACTGAAGATCAGGGTTTTTTCCAACAACCAGAAGGAAATTGTCCGCCTCTGTGTTGTCAGTTCCATCACATGACAGGAATATCATTTTAGCTGCACCAGTACTGTCATCAGGCACCCTGCAGACAAAGCATTGAGAGTTAACTCAATCACTGTCTACATATTCAAACTGTTCCATCAGGTCATCATCCACAGACAGCAAACTATCACTCTGTGCTACTGATTCAGCTAAAGGCTCCACGACGTCCTGTAGCACACTCACAACCTCCTGTGAACAAGATAAAAGGGTACACAGAGGAGCAGGATGGACAGTCAGGCTTGGCTCCTCTGCTACAATACTCACTGGGACATCTTCTAATTCAGAGAAAAACAAAAAACAGTCACTCAGATCAATGTCATCATCATCATCGTTTTTGCACTTCACTTCCACCAGTGGTGATACCTCTGGGGTGACCAACACCAAATCCACAGTTAAGTCATTCTTAAGTTTTTCAGTTTTCTCAAGTTCATCCACGTCGATCATCAGAAAATATGTCAGCTACTGGTTGACTTCAAGATAACTTATTCCAGAAAGGAATTTAATTCAAAGTTCTGAGCTTGTACGCTCGGTTCAAGTGGACTCATAACAAACATGTTATCAGCCTTTAACTGGATGACGTGTCTTTAGCGTGTGACTAAACGTCCATCCAGCTCTTTGGGAAAGTTCACATCTCTTGAAGTTCCCAGCAGACTCTCGAACTCCCAGGAACTCACAGGAACTAACTGTTTTAGGAAAACTTAGAACCCTTAGTAGAAGCTCTGAGATTAGAACACGGCTTCCTCATTGGTCCGTGGACCAGCGAGCAGAGTTAGAGACACGTCAAAGACTTCACTTTAACGTTATCAGGGTTCAAGGTGAGAGTCAGAGCAGAGAGAAGTTGTTTAGAGGGTGTTGGAGCCGTTCTCACGAAAACAACGGATTAACTGTCTCATTCATTTCTAAACAAAACGGCCGGGCCTCTGTGACCCGAGCCTTCAACTTTAACACAGCAGGAGTGACACAGTAATGTTTCACATTACAGAATAACACAGCATATAACATATGTGATCATGATATATTGTAAACTACAACACTGCTCATGAATAAACACACGTGATGCTTCTGATTATATTTGTATTAGAACAAAATCCAAGATAGAAATAGTCTCTTTTTGAGTGAATCTGTCCTTTGATTTAAACTAACAAAATAAATTGTGTTAAATGTCTGGTTACTGAAAGGTCAGTAAAGGTCATCTCTGGAACAGTTCAAAAATACACAGGTGTATCAAAGTGGACACGGTCATGCCCACTACATCTCCCCCCTTTTGGAAGCCATCGCCAGTCCTTGGGGATGGGGTCCAACACGAAAGGAACATTGAACTGTCTCTGATCTTGAAGTAATCCAGCAAGTGGAAAAGAAAAATCAAAATTATAATCCCATAAAGTTTTTTGGAACTTCCATACTGTTCGGAGGTAATCCCATTGCGAAAAGCTTTTAATCCCTTGGAAAACTGAGTCTGTTAACTCTTGGAAAACAAAGTCTTATAATCCACAGCGGTAATTCCACAGCAGTAATTCCACAACGGTTAGTTTTGTTGATTGATCAGCAACAATTGTTTTCATAATCAGCATGTAGAGGGGATCCCTCGATTGACGCAGAGGAGGCGACCCTTGGATGAAGGTTGAAGACCAAGCGTTGGAGCTGCAGGTCCCCACATCGAAGGTTGTTGGCTGGTTGGTTTCCAGTCAGTGCCACTCTGGTTCTATGTGTCATGCAATTATGTGGTTTTTTAGGTGGGCTTATGATTGGGATTTTACATTAGCCTTACCTATATGCACCTGGTATGTAAGCTATCATGGTTTAGATCAGCTACAATTACCAATTAAGGGGTGGATCAATTCTGTAAAATTAGAAATAGGGATCTATACCTATAAAATTTTGGAGGGCTTCTGTAACGAAGGCCTCTAATTCCAAACTATTCCTCCATTCATTACTTAGTTTAGGTTAAACTAAAATAAAAAAATGAAATATAGTTTGATCTAAATGTCTGTTGTCTTTTAGACGAACGACGTAGGATTTGGTATTCCTAATAAATTTTGAAGTCTATGGCGAGACTCATCAAAATGAATAGATAATCTAGAATAGAAACGATCGAATCGGTTCAATTTAGAAATTGTGAGACCAGTGTAGTTTATGGTACCTTGAGTAGCTTTAAACTACATTGACTCTTCGACGATTGAGATTTAACAAAACGAACTGCATGTTGGCATAGTTAAATCCATATCATTCATTAACCAATGTTAATACAAAACCTTTTTTGGCTGGGAGTGTTCAGAACCAAAACAATATCACAAATAATGACAACAGTAATGACTAAACAACAAGGAAACAACGTTTCACTGTTTCGACACACTCTTGTCGTCAGATTCCAAAATGCAACACACAAGAAAACAGGTCTCAACTTTATAACCGAGGTCAATTTAAATCTCGTGGATTTAAACGGTTGTTAAGGTTAGTTTTTTGTTGTGGGTTTTAGGCTTAGCGTTTCTAAGTTCAAGTTGGACAATGCGACTTATAGGGTGGAAAATACGGTAGTTTAAACCTGATTAGTTTATTTACTAACTTGTGTTTGTACGACCTTATTATCCCATGAAGTCGGTGAGTTTGTGAGATCTTTGTCTTTTGTGGAGTCATTGAACGCCTTGTAAGGTTTGATCTGATTTCGATGTACCCATTTAGCAATTGGCTCTTTGCGGCCTTTGCTGATTTTGATTTCGTAGACGACTGAGGACACTTTGTCTGTTATCAGATGAGGTCCAGTCCACCTGGGCATTAGTTTGCGGGCGAGAGTTCCGGTCTCGGACCCTCCTTTCCCGGTTGCTGGGGCGAACGTATAGTACCAGACTCTGTCTCCCACTTGGAGTTCATTGTGAGAGGCCTTCTGGTCATAGTACGCCTTACGTCCTTCAGCGGATCTTTCCAGGTTTTTCTGGGCGAAAGCAAAAGTGTTTCTGAGGTGTACATTCAAATCTTTGTCTTTGGCATGGCCTAACATCACCCCCCTTTGGTCATGGGGGACCACGAACACAGGTGAGGACGTCCGTCCATGGGCACAAGTTAGGATGCCACCGTTTAGTTTAAGCTGTTCGCGCAGCTGAGAGAAGACGGTACACAGGAATCGTTTAGGTTTTGGCCAACGTATCTTCTTACGTTTACCTCTTTCCGTGTAATTCAGGTGTGTCACAACCGTCGGCGCAGTCGCAGGTGTGTCTGATTGTACAGACTGCGACGGGTCACTGTCGTTGTGTGTGTCTTCCCACTTCTTGACTGAAGAGGGGCTCTTTGAGTCTGTAAAAACTATGTCATTTCTGATTAGTTCTAGACACAAATGTCCCTGAACCAAGGTTTCATCGAAAGCTTGGCTGATTGCCGAATTACCTGTCCCAGAGGACAGTACAGCGTCTTCGGTGTGGGATCCTTGAATCTCAACACCTTTCACTACCTGTGGTAGGTTTTGTTCAGTGAGTGCTGATTGTTTCAGCTCGCAGAGGAGGTTCTCTTGTTGGGTCAGAGTTTGGTCCAACTTTGGGGTCTCTTCTGTCTCACCTGTAGTTGAAGGTTCACTTACCGGGCTCTTGTCCTCGGATGAGGAGTCCCTTGTGTCCTCTGTGGTACCTGCGGTTAGGCAGTCTGTATCGCAACTAGGAGGCACTTTTATTGGCAGGGGTTTCTCACTGTGCTCCACATTTTCTGTTGACCATAATCTATAATCGCGCCGAAACGGTTTATAAAATCTTGGCCAACCAAAAATGGGAATGAGTCAAGTTTAGACACAAACACCGGGTGGCGTAGTGTCATTTCGCCAATCTGCATGTGAACCATAGCTATAGCTGTTAGGGTTGTTCTCGTCTCTGCGAGACCCTGTAGCTCAATAGCACATTTCTCAAAGGGTATTTGCCTGTCAACACCGTTAGCGGCGGTCCTCAGCTCCTCGAACAGCTTGGCCGACATAATAGTTATATCAGAACTGCCATCCAGGAGGGCTTCACGCTCAAGGACACCTTCCAGTGTGATAGGCAGGTAAGCTTTCTTAGCCACCCCCCTTTGTATAAAGTTACACAGAAACCTCACAGGTCTTGGCCCACGTTTCTGTTCACGTGTGACTCTGGCTGTGTACTCATGTTCACTGTCAGCATCTTGTTGGCTGTCAGCATCATGACCTTCAGGATGTTGTTGTGTGTCAGCAATTGGTTTGCTGTCAACATCCATGGCAATGTTGGTAGTAGTGTGCGCTGAGTTATTTGTGTGCTCTGAGTCTTTGTGAAAGACAGTGCTACACATCGCTCCAGGTTGGTCAATGTTGATAGTGTCATTATCAATGATAACGCCACTCATTGTATCAGGTTGGTCAAGCACAGTAACATTCAAATCTACTGACAAACTACTTACTTCCTCTGTCTCTTCCGAGCATAGAGGTGTTGGGCCATTATTCCGGGACATTCGTGACTCTTTGCCTGTCTCGAACTGTTCTGTTCGAGGCGCGGGAGGTGCAGTTCCAAGGCTCGGGGGTTTCTGTTGGGACCACGCATAGTTACATGAGTATAGGTCCTCATACTTCAATTTCTTTTGAAGTCCACCCACCGATGGACCTTGGTTTTCACCCACCTGGTTCGATCTGAACCATTGTGGGTCTCTTAGAGAGTGAACACCTACCTTTTGTGGTTCGTTGCTTGTCTCAGATTTTTCAATCTGAGGTGCTTCAGGGACGGGGCTCCCTTTAAACCATTTTGAGTCACTGTTCCAGCTGGTACCAACATTTCGTTGTTTGTCAGTTCGAAAATCTTGTTCATTCTTGCTATTATCCAACTCTTTTAACAACCGACGCATGTTCTCCATCCCTTCCGAGGTCAGAGGGCCTTTGAGACGACTGTGTTTATTCTCGCTTTCTATAGGAGAGAGAACCTCTCCTATTTTTAGCGACTGGGATACGACCTTTTTACCTGGGCACACCTCAGAGGGTGTTTTGTTTTGCATGTGAGCCTCAAAAGCAGTTACAGCGCACTGTTTCATCACTGATTGTCTAAACTGATGTTGTAACTCAAGGCCTTTTTTGAGAAGTTTTTCTCTTTGTCGTTTGCTCTTCTGCCTTATCAATTCAATCTTTGCTTTGAGCAGCTGGTTATTTGTGTGCTCGGAGTTATCAAAGACAATGTCACGCATTGTACCAGTTTGGTCATCCTCTGTCTCATTCAAGTTTTCAAACAACCAACTTATGTCCACTATCTCCTCAGAGCTTAGAGGTATGGTGCCTTTTTTCTGGAACTTCTGTGACCTTTTGCTACTCCCGGACTGTCTAGTCCGCAGTGCAGGGACAGGGCCTTTGCTCGGTGTAGACCGCGGAGGGTCACTTAAAGAGCGGACACCTACCGTTTGTGGTTTTTTGCTTATCTCGGGCAGCTTCGTCCGAGGTGCAGGGACAGGGCGTTTGCTCGTCCTTCTCAACCATATTGGGTCTCTTAACCACTTCGGGTCATTGTTCCAGCGGGCATCAACATGTCGTGGTTTGTTAGTTTGAAAAACATGTTTTTTCTCGCCTATTTTAGGAGAGGGAGTTGATGAACTTGTCCCTTCCAGCTCCAGCGAGTGGGATTTGACCTTTTCTTGGTAATGTAGTTCACGCTCTGGTTTTGTTTTTAACCAGATCGGGTCATTGTTTTGTCTGTGAGCGTCACAAACATTTACAGCACCCCGTTGTGTTTTTGATTCGCCTAACAAACGTTCGAACTCAAGTTTTTTTCGGTGATCTTCTTCACGTTCTTGAATGTGCTTCTGCCTTAATACTTCCAGCTCTTCAAGCCTTGATGCGATCAGCTTGAGAGCTTCATCATAATTGTCATATCCCATCTTTGTTTGAAATTTCTCCAAATTAATGAGAGATGTTTGTAGTTTGTTATTTTAAATATTTCCTCATTTAAAATAAACTGGAGGCATTAATTGTACACAGAAAAACGTTAAAAATGCCATTTTTAACTAAAAGTGTACAGTTATGCACACCATTCTGTATAAAATTCAGAGATGTGAAGAGCTTAATGTGGAAATGCTCTGTTCTCCATCATTTTTTTAATTTAATTTGAAAATCAAATAAAAGATGCTTTTTGAGTGTTATTTTAAATCTCTTCAGTATTTAAAATAAGCCAAAATTGTTTGTCTGCACCTCTGTTATTCTAAATTTTTATTTAAAATAAACAGGAGTTTTTGTTTGTGTACAGAACAATTTTTAAAGCTGGTAATTCACCATAAAATGCTGACTTTTTATGATGTTTTATGAGAAAACTCATCTGTTAACGTCTTTTAACCAACAGGGGGCAGCTTCAAGTCTTAATGTTATCACGAGGCGACTGATTTTTCTATTCAGTATTTAAAATAAAAACAACCTTTTAGAGTTAGTTTCTAGTGTGTCCGTGATAAGCGCTCGAACCACGTTCTTGTCAGAGACAAATTTATGTTGTTAGACAGTTTAGATGGCTTCAAATGAGTTTTTAAACTTTTAGTGAAATCTCCGTTTGTCTTGTGTTGAGGGACACGTAGTCTGAAGACAGAGAGGGGGCGGGCCGACGCAGCAGCGTGCGTGGCGCGTCACCAGCATCCAGCGAGGCGGAGCTCGCTACTCAGATACGTGACGTCAACCAATCAATCACAGCGCTTGTAGTTCTTTTCCCAAGCAATCATGGTGAATGTAGTTTTCTTACCTTCGACCAATGCAGTGCCGGAAATGACGACAAAAGTGGGCTGGCCGCATCGGCGTGCGTCCCCACTTCAGCGAATCAGCGCTTTACAGATACGAGACGTGATTGACAGATCACGACTCTCTTTTTATCCAATCACAGCTCATAAACAAACATGTATGACACGTCGCTTTAACGTTAGCTTAGCACAGCAGAACCCAATTCTACAGACTCTATACACAACTCAAACGCTTCAAATTAACTTTCCAAAATTCTGAAATATGCGGCGAGCACACCTAGATAGGCCAACTTAGTTACGCTTAGTAACCCAGCACTGCAGCTGTTGAACAAACACGGACTCGCTCGGAGCCACTTCAAAGTCGGTTCCGGTCCACTTTTTAATGGAGCAGGACTCGGGTCTGACAGAACCCTAGCCGACAACGTTCTAACAGTAATATGCTTTTTTGACCTGTTCTAAAATGTAAAATACCACACACAGCAATCTGGTAGATGTTAATAATAGCTTTCAGGCAGTTTGACTCGGCGGTCAACAAAGCTTTGTACAGGAGTCTGCGTGAACTGGACCGGAACCAGAACCCCCACAGACCACGGGCTGACAAAACCTCACCTAAAGCTTCCAACAGCGTGTAAAAGAGTTGAACGAGCAACAATCTCTCAGCTTCAAATGATAAAAACATGCAGAATCTGCCTGTCTTGAACACTTCCAGCCAAAATTATTATCCTCAGAGTTTAAAACTTGGATCCTATTATGCAAACATGACGTTACAGTTCATGAGAGACCACAGATTTATCAATAAACTTTCAGAAACCGGGACGGGCCACCAGATGAAGGAAACATGAGGGTAACCACCATATTGTGTTTTTAAACACATACGGTGCCACCCAGATGTAAAGGATTTTATCAGGGGTCAGTATTAAGCTGACCTCTTTATCCTTAATTAATTACTTATTCGGATTGAATAGTAATTTCACGGATTCTTTTCTTTTTCAGTTTACCCAATATTTCTGTGATCTTTATGATGGATAAATAAATAAAGCCATTAAGTGACAGAGACGTTAACTTAGTTTGGTATGCCAAAGACACTACCATTTATTTAGAATAAATCAACTAAATTAACACCATTACACTTGATTGACATGATTTCACTTTCTTGCAATTTAATACGTCAGCACATTTAAATTGTAACACAACAGACATAAATACAGGATGTCATTATACTCAGTCTGTGGCTCTTTAGCTTAAATATAGTTTCCAGATTGAAATAAGGAGAGATTTAAGAGGAATAGGGAGAGGTGAGTTTAGAGAGTCATCTATTTTGAGTTTTAACCAGAAATGACACTCCTCCGTACGAGAACCAGCTCGACCTCACAGCACGATCCAAAAACATCAGCACTCTGTACCTTTGGACGTTCGTCTCGGTGGATAGAGTTGTAGAAGCAGTCTTGGACTCACAGGTCATCTGTCCGTGAAGTCCAGTTGTACCTCGGCGTGTTTATGGATTCGCGTGTCGTGACGCCTGCCTTCTTCGTCAAAGACCGTGGCATGTCCTGGTCAAGTTTCAAAATAAAGCGTTCCTCAAGAGAGTTCATTAAGAACTTGGAGCTCTTCAGCTCTTGAAGATGGCTTATAACTTGGCATGTTATAAGTCTTTAACTGAATGACGTGGCCATTAGCGTGTTGACCAGACGATTATCAGTTCTTTGGAGAAGACCTCATGTCTTGAAGTTTTTCCAGCAGACTCTCTCACAGGAACTCACTGGTTCCTTCAAAACTCTGAAGCGTTCACGGAAGCAAACGCTTTTACTCAAAAATGTTGAGATTAGAACACACTTTCCTCATTGGTCCGTGGGCCAAGAGGAGTGTGAAAACGTGAAGTGAAAACTCAAGGTTGACAGCAAGTCTGCTTAGATAACAAAGAGGAATGTTTTGGAAAAGTGTCTGAAAGAGAGGAGACATCTCGACGCTAACGAGAGTTTTAGCTGAACTCAACAAAAACAACTCCTGAGCAAGTCAATTTGACACATTATTCAACTTTGTCATAGATATTTTGAGTAGACACTTTCATTTGGTCAAGTAACACAGTAATACTCCATATTAAAAGAATAACAGCATATAACATATATCATGAAAATGACAAAAGTTATTCTTTTGATTACATTAGAATAAAATCAAAGATAGAAATAGTCTCTTTTGGTGACTATGTTCTCAGATTACAACTAATGGAATAATTTGTAGTAAATGTCTTGCTTTACTGAGAGGTCAGTAAAGGTCACCTCTGGAACAGTTCAAAAAATACACAGGTGTATCTGAGTGGACACCGTCATGCCCACTACAATCATATTATTCTGTTGTAGGATGTCAGGGTAGTTCCAGATGGGTGTACGTCTGCATGGAATTAGTGAAGTCTCTGTCATTTTAAGAAACTCCCACCAAGCTGTCAGAGAGGAGCTGATATTGATGCTTTTAAAGCATTCCTGTCATTTTATGTTTGAGCTAATGAACGGAAGGTCCGAAATCATCGTTATTGCAAAGTGTCTGTTCTACGTCTAGCCATGGTTCATCAAGAGGTGCGTGTTTTATCCATCTTGAGATGTATTCTAGCTGGTTGGCTAGAAAGTAATAATAGAAGTTGGGTAGTTCTAGTCCTCCTTTATCTTTGGTCTTCTGTAGTGTTTTTAATCCAATACATGGGGGTTTATCTTTCCAGAGGAATTTAGAGATGGAGGAGTCAAGGGATTCTTAACCAGTCAGATGATGGTTTATTTGGGATCATTGAGAATATCTTATTCTAGGCAAAACCATCATTTTTATTGAAGCAATCCTTATCCTTCCCATGAGATATAAGGGTATATCAAGTAGGTATCTATGCAGACAAATTCGGAAGGTGTATTTGGGAGGCCACAGCTGATTGGACAAGGCATATCTGGGGGGCCACATTTGATTGTTACGACCCGAAGGCACGTACCATACAGGGACACGACACAGAAAGGATGTTTAAAAAACAAAGTTTATTTTAGGCTCTCCGAGTCTGTGTCCTAAAAAAAAAGTGATTAAAGAAAAAAGTTGGACTTCTCAAAAAACAGCTTCTGGAAGACAAGAAAGTTAATTCTCAATAGTCCAGGTATCAAATCCGCTCATTCTCAATCAGTTCATCTGGACAGTTTCTTTTTAGCAGAAACGTTTCACCCTCACTCCAGAGGGCTTCCTCAGTCAGAGTAGTCCAAAGCACACTGAAGTTAACCCACCAAGTAAGCAACTTATGTGGACCAACCAGTTTGCTGTAGCCAAGATGGTTTCTGGGGGCGTGTCCCTCGTCGACTCCTCCCAGGCAGGCAGACATGTCCAAAGTGGTTCAAGACAAGAAAGTTAATTCTCAATAGTCCAGGTATCAAATCCGCTCATTCTCAATCAGTTCATCTGGACAGTTTCTTTTTAGCAGAAACGTTTCACCCTCACTCCAGAGGGCTTCCTCAGTCAGAGTAGTCCAAAGCACACTGAAGTTAACCCACCAAGTAAGCAACTTATGTGGACCAACCAGTTTGCTGTAGCCAAGATGGTTTCTGGGGGCGTGTCCCTCGTCGA